>JAAGKR010010410.1:0-10988 GCA_011419295.1 Clarias macrocephalus | reverse complement strand
TCTTACTTTCAGGGTTGGAACAGTAATAAATATTTCAGTTCAACACACACACACACACACACACACACACATGTACTATTACAATTTTTTTGCTATTATTATTATTATTATTATTATTATAAATAATAATCGTTTTTCTTGTTCCTTCCTCTTGGTCCTTTTCTCCTCATTATTAGAATCAGACGTGTGTGTGTGTGTGTGTGTGTGTGTGTGTCGCTCACACTCTCACTGTTCACACACAGTCATTAACTCCGCTGGCCCCCTTCCTCCACTCCCCGTCCCACTTCCCCTTTCTCACTCCGCTTTCTGTTTGAGACTCGTCATCCCTGTCTCTCTTCATCACGTGCGTCTGATCCAGCAGCCGTGTGTCACTGTGGTGTCTGATAGAAGGGTTTTTATGTGTCTGAGGCCCGTGTGGTTTTCCTGAGCGTCAGACGATGGATGAGTCAGGCCGACCCGTCAGGCTTCCTTTCATCAGAGCCGTGAGATTGAGTAAAGGGTTAACGCTCCATCGGCCCGAGAGCGTCACGAGTGACGGCGGGGGAATTATTCGTGCTTGGGCGTTGCCGTGGTAACCGGGTGGTGAAGGTGGTCCCGGGGGGCCGGTGGTGATTTCTGACCGTTCCGGTTCAGTCCATCTGTGAAGACTGTTCTGTGTGAATGATGGAGAAATAACGAACAGTTCCACAGCACTGCTCTGGCTCACGTGAGGGAGAGGAGGAACGGCCTGGAGCGATGAAGGTGATCAGGGGACTGTGATGGTCGTTCCAAAACCTTCAGCTTGTGTCTTGAGCTCTTCCATAGTGGATTTCGAGGTGTGTTTAGGATCATCGTCCTGTTGTAGAAGCTCCTCTTTTCAGCTTCAGCTTTTTTACAGATGGTGTGATGTTCACTTCCAGAATGTGCTGGTATTTACTGGAATCCATTCTTCCCTCCACCCGTGCAATGTTTCCGGTGCCACTGGCTGCAACACAACCCCAAAGCATGATAGCTCCGCCCCCATGTTTAATAGTTGGCCAGGTGATCTTTTCACGAAATGCTGCTCCTTTTTTTCTCCAAACATGCCTTTGCTGATTGTGACCAAAGAGTTCGATTTTAACTTCATCAGTCCACAGCACTTGTGTCAAAAACGCATCAGGCTTCTGTAGATGTTCTGTTTCATACGTCTGACGTTGGATTTTATGATGGGGACGCAGGTAAGGTTTCTTCTGCTGACTCTTCTGTGAAGGTCTTGTGGAACGGTGCACCACCACTCCTGAGTCTGCTGAGAGAAAAAAGCAGTTCTCTCCCAGAGTTTTCTTGGTCTTCCAGATCTCATCTTGACCTCCACAGTTCCCCTGAACTGCATCTCTTAATGTAATTTCTCACTGTGGAAACTGCAAGCTGACGACGCTTTGCTCTCTTCTTGTAGCTTCTCCTGCATTGTGGGCATCAATAACTTTCATTTTCAGAGTCTTACACAGCTGCTTAGAGGAACCCAGGGTTGGTGAGTGTCTGCAAGTGTGTGTACAAGATTTGAAGAGTCAAGGTATTTATAAAACTTTGAAATTGGCATTTACTAATGACAGCTGTTGCCATGCATCAGATCTAACGAGCTGATTAAGGTCTGAAACCTTGTAAGAAGAATCTGAGACTCTGGAATTCTTGGAGTGCCCAAACTTTTGCATAGTGCCATAATAATGTTTTTATTTTTTAATTTTGTTTAATTTATGGCATAAGAATTAACTATGCACCAGTGTTTGCTGAAAGTATTGTGCATTTTTTTCCATTTCCAAGAGAGACTGTGTTAACATCTTTTCAAGTAAAAACTCACCAAAATCTGTTATTTATCAAGGGGTGCCTAAACTTTTGCATACGACTGTATACTGTATACAGCCTCAGTTTCAGCAAGAATGAAGAAAATGAACAAGCGACTCATCTTTCCAGAAACGATTACAGGACAAACCAGACATTGAGCGCTAGGAGCTCTCACCGCGAGTTCTTCACATCACCATGACCTTCAGATGATGGTATAGTCTCAGGTGAAGCAGCAGGAACTTCATACACTAGTACCACCATGTGTTTGTTTTTTTTTCACAGCAAGGTTCTTCTTAAAAATATACTTACCATCAATCATCCCTGGAAGAAATAAACGTTTGCTTACATTAACATCAAAAACCTTATTACAGTTATAATGACACTTTATTCACTGAAAGTCATTTAAAGAGGAAAAAATCATAACGCTCTGAATTTAAACAAAGTGCATTAATTTCTTTAGTTTTGGAAAAAAGTTTTATAAAATAGCCTTAAATAAAAAAAAATATATTTTATTCTTCAACCTACTGTAATTCCTGTACCAGTAAAACTTCCCTGCTTTGAAAACTGATAATGATGATTTTTAGTGTCTTTCTGTGTGATTAAATGATTCTCCAGAGCTTTAACCAGACATGAAGAACAGAACTTTGGACTTCACATTGAGAACGATCTAGAATCATTAAATAAGTTTTAAAAAGTTTAAAAGATTAAAGTAAAACATATAATAATATAATAAAAATATATATATATGAATAAAACATTGCATTATTTGTAACCGCGTGGTAGTTAAAGGGGCATTGAATGTCTGTCCTCTATATGTTGTGCTTTAGGGTGAAAATAGGTACAGGGCCCTTTAAGAGCTGCTTGATGACGTCATCGCGCGCGTGTTACTCGGTGCACATGAGAATGGAAACCAGGAAGTGACTGTGGTGAGAGGTTTCACCTGTAGCGGTTTCCAAGTAAAAAAAAAAAAAAAACATCCACTATAATCCATTTTTAAAGGAAATCAAAATGTTTGGAAAGGATTGTGAGTCTCTTGTAACTGGGTTTCTTTGTTATGCTGATGTATTTTTGCAGTCATTTGTGTGACTGAAAGATTAATGGGTACCACTGTTAGCATTAGAGCTGCTCCCTTCAGGATTTTTGGGGCCGATCACTAGAAGCTGTATGGGCCGATACAGATCAGCGATTACAGGCTCTACTCGAAGCCTCATCATGTAGCATTATTTATTAAACTATATCTAACAACAATGTAAATTAATTATTGAAATTACAAGAAGAGGAGCATCATGAACTGACGACTGTATTTATTGGCCAGCAACATGTGAAACACGTCAACTTAAAACATCGCAGCCTGTGTTTGGTTAGTAACTGGGAACAGCTTAGAGCTCGACAAATACAACTTTCCTGTAGATTGTATAAAATTAAATAAAATAACAGACAAGTAGGACGCGAGTCACCAGAAGTTCTGCAAAGTCCACAAGCATCCGCGAGGACCGGCAAAATTTTTTTACATTAAAATAACGCGCAAAGATGGAAACTTAATCACAGCGGCAAAACTCGCGGTGAATCATAATGAACCGTACTTGCGGCCACCGAGCGACACCGCGTAGGTGAGAGAGGGGTATTATACCGACAGCTGAGTGAGCGGCGGCGCGCCAGGTGCTGAGCTCTCCTGCTCTCTTAGCGCTGGACAACTTTGAAAACTGCTCGTGTTCCTTTACGTGACTAACCTTCAAATGTCTGATGAGGTTCGTGGTGTTAAAATGCTTTGGCTGCTTCCCGCCTTGTGGAATTGGCTTGTTACACAGGTTGCAAGTTGCTGATGTATTGTCTTTTTCACACAACACAAGAAATGCAGACCGGTGAAGCCTTTTTAGCAGCGCGCAAAAAAAAAAAAACTGTGAGTTTTGTGTCATCTGATCGGCTTTTCTATATATCGGTCATAGAGACTGCAGATCAAACTTCCCAAGGCTATTATCGGCTGATTATGATCGGCGACCGATCAATCGGAGCACCCCTAGGTAGCATGTGAGCTACATATCGGATCAGTGGTCTCGGATTCATATTTCTGTAAAATGCCTTAAATATGCTATTTGTGTTTGTTTATCTAAAAATAGTTGAGAAGCATTCATTTTTAAGGTATGTGTTGATTTTCATGTAGGACGTGCAAGCTATACAAGTTTCCCTGGTGTGTTTGGCCTATTGGGGTGTGTACTGTAGTAAGACTACAGTAAGAGGTTGGAAAGATAATGAACTGTGCAATAGGATCTTATGGGTATCATTTATTGTTTTTGGTTTTTGTCAATGATGTTAATGCCAAGGGCATGTTGTATGTTCTTTTTCTTTTAGAACTGCCACTGCCGTATTTTCTTTACTGGCTTTTTGTTTATTTATTTATTTATTTTTATTATACTGCATACCATAGTGATATTTTACATTTGTTTATTTCCTTGGATTATTGATATTTTTGCGTTAATGTATATCATAATACAGTGGAACCTTGGATTACGAGCATAATTGGTTCCGGAAGTGGGCTCGTATTCCAAAACACTCGTAGACCAGATCATCATTTCCCATAAGAAATAATGAAAACTCAAATTATTCCTTCCACAGCCCCAAAAAATAAATACCTAAAAATAATTAATACAATCTATAAAATGAAAATAAAACAAATTAATCTGCACTTTACCTTTAAAGAAAAGTAGAAATAAATCCAGACAGATAAGTGTTTACGTTGGTGCACACAGGTGCCGTGTGTGTGTGTGTGTGTGTGTGTGTGTGTGTGTGGGTGTGTGTGTGGAATTAGCCCCTTCGCTCGCCTCGTTTTACACAGTAACACTCCTCCTCCCTCTCCTCACCTCGCTTTTTAAGATTCACAACAAACACACACAACAGAAACACTGTTTTAACAGGAAAAAAAAAATCTTTCTGAGACTGGCATGAGCGCATATTAACAGACTCACTTTTTAAATTTCACAACAAGCGCATAAACACAGCGGAAACACCGTTTTAACGGAAAAAAGCGAGACTGGCACGAGCGTATACTAAAGGAATCACTTAAGTTTCACCACAAACGGACACACACACAAACACGGAAACACCGTTTTAACAGGAAAAAAAATAAATCTCTCTGACCTGGCGTGAGCGCATACTAAGGGAATTACTTCTGTAAAGTAAAAAAAACAAACAAAATGAACCAGCACCTTACCTTTGACAAGAATCGCGACAGAACAGAGTTTCTGTGTGTTTCTGAGGGGGTGAAAAGGGAAATTGTGCATGCACGAGCAGAGTTTCTGTGTGTTTGTGAAGCCATGGGGGGAGGGGGGGAGGTGAGAGAGTGACGCTCTGTGTCAAATTAAGAGTCGCATGTGTGAAGCATGATACTCGGCGCTCGTAAACTAATACTTTCTCGATTTCTGAATAAAAAAATGTAAAAAATCTTTGCTCGGTTTGCGGAACACTCGTAAACCACGTTACTCGCAATCCGAGGTTCCACTGTAGCTTTGTGTTAATATTTGGCCATTTCTGGGAAAAGATTGGCTCTAAAATTTTGTTTTACTTAACCTCTTATTTACTCTTCTTCCACATAGAATTTAACAGTAAATACACATTGTCAATTGGAATAAAACAACCTCCAGTTGAATTTGTTGGTCTTCTGCACATTATTCCAGTGGCCACATATTATTATTATTATTATTATTATTATTATTATTATTACTTGTTTTCTGTAAAAGTTTACAGAAGTATGTATACAAAGTGGCAACATACAGTTAAATTTTGCAAACTGTAATTTTATAATTTGGCTAATTTTCAGTAAACAAAAAGTTTAAACATTGCAAAAAGTAAAAATTCATTTTTACATTACTACATTTCCTTAATATAAAGATAAAAACAAACAAATATAAGATTACTAAATATTATACCTACACTAATTTTACGCTAATTCCACATGGAGTCCGGTTCCTTGTTCCTCGAAACCTCTTATTCATCAGCAAAATAAATCTACATGCCGGTTTCTGTAAGATGTTAAATCTTAAGAGTGTGTGAATGTAAGTGTTTGTGTTAACAGTGGTTGCTGCTTGCACATGGTCTGATTAAAAGTTCAAGTCACACAGGAGATCATGAGTGTGTTAAGGAGCACATCTCCAGGTATCAGAGTCGATCTGTCTGTCTTCTGTCAGCAGGTATGTGGGATGTGGGCTCTCCTGTAAAAAAAATGGCTCCCTGTGTAATTGAAACTGAATCGACCAATCCAGAATCCCCCACGTGGTGACAGCGAGGAGTGTGTGTGAGAGTCTCTGATGAGACGAGGACACACTTCTGTACACCCGTGTTAACATCCGCAGGGGTTGTGAGAATTCGTGTGCACCCATTTATCAGCTTCTAGTTCATCATCATCACCCAGGTAGAGCTTCTTCTCTTCCCCCTTCTGTGCGTCATGTTGTCAAGATCTTCTGGTGGGGGTGGAGATGTAGGACTCGAGTCTAGTCTTGAGATGTTTTCTGTGAGTGGACTTGGACACAGGATCCTGTAGGTGGTTGTTAGTGTTGTGTTTCTTTTCAAATGCACAAAAGACGTTTTGGAATTCTTGGTGCAACACTTCATAAAGGCCTGGCCTTTGGTGCAAAAAAAGACATCTTAGAAGGTAAAATATTCATGAATCAAGCCGCACCTATCTAAAATTTCTTAATATATGTTTACAATGAACCAGATATAAGATTATTACACTTATTTCTAGTTAAACATGACTTACATTGCAGAAAAAAAGTGGTCTGCTTCTTTCACGAAATAATTTTTTTTTTTTTTAAAGGCAAATTATCGACATTTGTTTGCTTGTCGTTTTAGTTTACATCAGCAGGATGTAAGAGATTTCACTTGAGATGATGATGACATCATTAACTTAGTCTCTCTCATTTGGTCTCGATCTTCACTTGGACTCTCTGGACAACTCTCCCATCTCCACTGGCTTCCTGTAGCTGCTGTGTGTCAGGTTTAAACACTGATGGTTGCCTCCGAACCCAAAAACGGAGCAGCACCATCTTACCTCAGAGCACTTATCACCCCACACTGCTCCACTGCTCCCTCTGATCCTCTAGCACTGCTCCACTGCTCCCTCCATTTCTCATCTCAGGGTATAAAGAAGACCTGCATCGGGACTCTTCTGGCGCGTACAGTCTACAAAACACGTCTAAACACCGACCTCTAAAGGCTTGCAGATAAATTATCTCCATTATTAGTATTTGAGGTTATTGCCTTGTTTTTTGTTTTTTTTATACTACACAATCTTCCCCAGCAGGGTTTTTAAGCAGATGAACTAGCGAGTCCTTCTGTGAATAGCTCTCAAAAAGGCTGTCTGCCAAATGCTGTAAATATAAATATAGTACTGGTCTTGGACGTGGGACATTACACACATTAAACATAATTGCAGAAGACTGGCCAGTGCAAACACCAGTTTAAACCCCCCATCATTAGAATAGAGCGGGAGGAGAACCGGCAGCAGAGACATTGGACATTATGGGAAAGTGGCATGAGCTCCACTTTCCTAGTGAAGGTGGGGGCTTTGTGGGAGACACAACAACAACAATAGGCCTGCTTAAGGACTTGAGGTTCCAGGAAGCCAGTCTGCACCAGGCAACAAGGAAACTGTTGGGAGGAGGTGGAGAAAGCACAGATCTGACTAAGAAATGGCATGAGACGTCCCTGGTCTCTGTCCCGCCACCAGGAGATGTTCTGGGGTAAGGCACGAGACACCTGTGAGCTGAAGACCCTGCAGCTAACCGTGGAGTTCTGGGCTAATGCAGGGCAGGAAGAAGAGCCACCTGTACAGTTAAATAATGGTGCTTTCAGGACGCACTCAGCTCTACGCTTTCCTCAGACACTTTGATGTGCAAAGTGAAATCTAAGGGGAAAAAGATCGAAGGATATGAAGAAAAAAAAACTTTTTGTCTTTTAATTGCAAGATCTCAGAAAACCCAGGCTGACTCGTATAAACTTCTGGGTCATACTTTAATTACTAGATAAGCAAAATAATAGCAAAGCAATAACAAAATAATCCTTTTTTCTCTAGCATTGGCTCACGTTTCACACACAGAGAGAAAATCTAACCAATCGCAGATGAGACTGATGTTTTGTGACCAGTGAATACATAGTGGCGGGATTTGTGACAAAAAGATGAGAAGTATATCAAATCTATTCTGATCTATGAATATAACTTAAAATGTTATGTACATGTGTTTTAGATTGACCCTGAGATTAAATCATTAATACATTTGAATATTATGTAAATATTATTATTTAAAACCTTTGTGTTAAAAGTTCTCTGTTCAAAGTGCTCTAGGATTCGCAGACGAAAGTGAATAATATTTGTCAGAAAAAGATGGGAAGTACGACACACCTAACCTCACTCATGTTTGTTAACAGCTTGAGAATTATTCTTTTTTTATTTGATTTACAAAGAAATAAATAAGTATTTTTATAAACAACCATCCCACGGAGGTGATTTTGGAAACTGTCAAGCGGCGGCTCGTCTCAGGCTGACCCGGATACTCTCACACACACCTCGCAATAAAAGGACTTTTTTATTCGCCATGTTTTTTTTCTCCTCGCGGGTCCCTTTAGACGCTCCGCAGAAATCAAACCAAACAAACAAGATTTCAGTTCTTAAGAAACGCTCGTTATACAAAATCACTTCCGTGAGGCCGATCTCGTCTCGTCGTCGGTGCTCCGAAGAACTTGAGTCATATTGGATTAAATAGAGTAATTCTGAAGAGAAAGAGGCAGATTCAGGGCCAGGAGAGCAGGAATTGAGGGGATAAGTGCAAGGAGGAGGAGAGGATGAGAGGAGCATTCCTGTGTAGATGGGGTTCTGGCAGCGAGGCTCGATGGTCAGCACCCGCAAAATTGAAATATTTCTGGAGATTCAAGGTTGACCACATTTTTCATTCTTTCCTTCCCTCGCACTCTCTCTCTCTCTCTCCCTCTCAGAATTATCAAAAGGTTTACTGTAGGAATCAAACGTTCTCCTCCGGGGGAGTTCAGCCGTGCATCTCGGTTTCATCCTCAGCGCTCAAACAGAACGCTTGTGAGAGAGAAAACACTTTTTTAAAATGAAGTCTGTGTTCCTCTGTGCTGCTCACCAACGCAGCAGCTTTAACAGGCCTGTTGATCAGGCTGCTGCCGAGCCATTACGCAGACGCCAATGACACAAAAATGAATAAATTAAAAATGAAGTCTAGCAGAAAATTGCTTGGAAAGCGCCACCTCCCCGTTAAAATACGTACAGTCATGTGTTTAATGTCTGCAGACGTGGGAATAGATATCAGTGTGAATTAACACACCATCCAAGCGGAGTGGAGAGCCTTCACTTATTAAACAAAAAAAAAAAAAAAAGGATTTACTCCAGTAAGTGTTTGCTAATTAATTTGATATTCAAGTGAGCTAATTGGTTTTAATTTCAAATATTTTAGGAGTAAAAGAGACCGATGAAGAGTCGAGAAAATTGATGAAGCTCGCTGAGAAAGTGTCTGTTTTAACATTTACTTAGTTTTAATAAATAAAGAAAAGACTCCTAAATGGACAGTACGCGCGCACACACACACACACACACACAAACTCACTGTGCAGAGGCCTTAAGTTTGGATGAAGTGGGTGAATGTTGTTGCTGTACGCTTTCTCGTACACTCTGCCTCATTTATTATCTTTTATTAAAATTGTGTGTAAATTTTTAAAATCTAAACTGAACTAAAATAAACGTCCGCCAGATTTACTAAAGTTCCTGATTTTCTTCGTTCTCAGATGGTTATGCTGGTAAACAGAAATCATCCATGACTTACCAAGTGCGCTCGCTAACTGGATTTTCATATAAATCATATTTTTTGTGTAAACGCTCCTGAGAAAGATTTACAAATAAATGAGTTTGTGTGCAGTGTGATAAATGTTGAAATGCGGCCCAGTGTAAGGACACACACACACACACACACACACAGACACACACACACACACACACACACAGACACACACACAGACACACACACACACACACAGACACACACACAGACACACACACACACACACAGACACACACACACACACACACACAGACACACACTAGCTGAAGGGGATCAGGGACATCAGCCGGGGCGATGAGTGAGTGCAGATAACGTCCCTGTGACGTGCAAGTGACATTGTGAGCACATTAGCTCATTACTACAATTTCATGGGCCGCATGGTGTGGATGCATTAAGAGGAGGAGGCGATGGAGGAGGCGCACAGACCCCACTGCAGGTACCGGATCTCTGCGTACCAGTCGATTCATTAAAGGCGCCTCGGTTAAGGTTACTGAGACCTGTTCTCTTCTTCCTCTGTGCGCTCAGGAGTCGCCCCGCAGGCCGTACCTCCACCTCCAGGATCTGAAAGGCGCCATCACGTTTTAATCCTGGCCTCCTCTCTCTCCCTCAGCGCCCATCTGTCAGTGCGTACAGCTGGAGAAGAGAAGAAAGGCGAGGACCCTGTTCCAACTGGCCGCCTTTCTAATATCCTCTGCCTCACAAACAAACGCCGCCTTTTTCTGCCGCCACGCTCCTCTCGCTCTGTGTGTGTGTGTGTGTGTGTGTGTGTGTGTGTGTGTGTGTGTGTGTGTGTGTATGTGTGTGTGTGTGTGTGTGTGTGTGTGCTCTCACACTCCTGGCACAGGAGATACTATGAAAAGCCTAAAACTTCTGGAAGCCATAGCCTTTGTGTGTTCTAGGAGGAACATAAAATCCGGTGTGTTTTATAAAAGTCCGTCTCCTGTAATTCCAGCAGGACAGATGAATTTTGGGACGCTCCCCCACCTCCTCCTCACACTTTCTCTCCTTTAATGAATCAGACGTCTGGCAAGGGAAAATGAAGACCATATGCTGAAACCCCATCCGGGCCCCTGACAGCGCATTAGGCACACTCGGGGTCGTCTAAACAGACCTTATGCAAATGGATCTCTCTCTGAACACCGATCGAGGCTTTCCAAACCGAATCAATCTCGCTTATCTCCTCCAGTTCTGCCTGAAATTCCAGCCTGCACTCGGAGAGCGGTGTGTTCACCGTAAACAAGAAATGCTGAGCTCCTAGATGAGGAGTTATTGAGATGATTCATCATGTCCAGGTGAGAGACACACACACACACACACACACACACACACACACACACACACACA
>JAAGKR010010409.1:0-22887 GCA_011419295.1 Clarias macrocephalus | reverse complement strand
ATATATATATATATATATATATATATATATATATATATATATATATATATATATATATATATATATATATAATGATTTTATATAGATTTTTGAGAAAAGATCCCATTTATAATTCTATCATTCCATGTAGACGGTACATGTTGAGTCTTGAGGTTGTGTGAACTTTTTAGCTTTTTGTAACCCCGGAGGTGTAAAGCTACAGTGTTAACTGTTACCTGTTCTGCTATATATTTCCAAAAATAGTGAACATATTACAAAAAAAAAATCTACTGTAGTAGTAAAAGAAATCTTTGGCATTAAGCTATATATACTTTGAAATTATAGGTCAATTATGTGAATTACTGTACATGTGATACCATTATTTGTTCCACTCAAATTGCATATGGAATGTCCTATCCTGAGATTTCACACGATGACTTCAGGAAGCATATGGCAGAAGTTTAATAATAGGTGAAAAATAATTTTACCATGTAAAACTTATTCATACGTTGAGTTGTGAATGTTGTGTGGCGCTATTAGTATTTTGAATGCAAATGGACAATCAGCACTCCCAGGGACCCTACACATCATGGATGGATGAATGGGAAAATGTAGCCACCTTGATATCACTCTTCTCTAAATGTCTGGAAGAATTACCAATTTTATTTTATTAAGAAAGTTTATGCATCTAACGTTCTTGCTTCTTGAATCACATATTGAAAAACTTATGATCCAAAAGGGAATGCAACCTATTTAAGAAGCCCATATGGCTGCTGAATAAATGATTTTCATACCCTCATACATTAATACTAAACAGATGATTTTGCATTTATAATACTTTTATTTTGCATATATAGCATCTACAGAAGCACGCTATTTGCATGCTTCTCCCAAAGTTCAAAGACAAGCAACATAGGCAGATTGGTGTTTCCATTTTGCCTGTACTATACAGTCCAATTGTCTGTTTGGTGTGTGTGTGTGTGTGTGTGTGTGTGTGTGTGTGTGTGTGTGTGTGTGTGTGTGTGTGTGTGTGTGTGTGTGTGTGTGTGTGTGTGTGTGTGTGTGTGTGTGTGTGTGTGTGTGTGTGTGTGTGTGTTCTTGTAGCCTGCAGTGGGTTGGCACCCAATCCAGGAGGGTGTCCTCCGCCTTGTGCCCTGATCTCCCTAGGAAAAGTTCCAGGTCCCCCATGATGCTACACATAATAAGTTGTACAAATAATAGATGAATGGCTGAATAACAGCTACAGTACATCCATATGGGAGCTAAATAATCAGGAAAGGCAATGGATACTTTAAATATATACAGGAAACTTTGTAGTATATTAAAAAAACATATTTTTTTAATACTGCAGCCCTGACAACAGTTCCTGGTGTATTAAGTGATAACATTATTTTAATGTGCTTGTTCAAATACATTATTGTTTAGAATAATTAGAATGCCTAATTCAGCTAAATCCAGTTCATAGATTATTACTATGTATAAAAGCTATATCACATTTGAGGTTGTGCTGTTGTACTGAGAATGAGCACGACTCGGATGTCACATAAAATATTACAGCTTTCGTACAACAGCCCAACCCCGTGTGTGTTATGGCTTTTACACAACAGTTCTACAAACTGGATTTATTATCAACAGATGATGATTTGTTTGTGGTTTAACCACAGTGTAAGACCAATTACATAGTAATAGTATATACAAAGTAAGCAGTTATTTTACTACACCAACACACATCCTTCCACGACTGGTTGAACTAGCATAAAGTTGATGACCGACAGTTTAATTGTTGTAATTAGGAGAGAAGAATAAACCATAGAGGTGCTGGGCAGTCCTGAGAAACTTTATTTTTTTCTACTTTAGAGTATAAGCTACATTAATTTCCAGGTCTTGGGCGCTTGAATCCCAAAGTTGCATAAAATTCAATGCTAGTGTGTTATTTAAGGTACACAATCCCTTGTTCCACACACCAAGTAGTGTCCTCCATCAGGGGTTAGAGAGGGATTTGGGATTCAGCCTCGGGTTAGAAGCTGATTAGCTTTGTAGCTCTCATTAGGCGTAAACAAAAGAATATGGTCAGTTCAGAGGCAATTGAAAGACTTGATTACAGTGGAGACAGTGTTGTTTAATATGACATAACATTACCTGATGTGTTTTCTTGCAACTTTTTTTTTTTTTTTTTTTTTGCATCTGGTTTCGAATGTGGGTTTTGGCAGGCAGCTGCTCTCTCTGAACACTTGTTCAATTCAATTCAATTCAATTCAATTAACAATTTTAACAATGGTCATTGTCTCAAAGCAGCTTCACAGAAATTTTAAGAAAATGAAAAGAAGACTTATGGAAATGTATATATGTGTAAGAAATGTGATGCAGAGTGATACATATACTGTACATGTGTAGCATTAGGCAGACGCCCTTATCCAGAGCGTCTTATACTTTTCTCATTATACATCTGAATAAATAAAGGATAAAAGTCCTTGCTTAAGGGACCAACAGTGGTCGATTGCTGGGGTTCAAACTGGTGAACTTCTGGTCAATAGCGTCAGATGCTGTATGTAGAGTTACATGTTTTACATACTGTATAGTCAAACAGCCCAGTATTGTTATGCTCTACATCACCACTCATTAAATGTCTCTCGTAAAAAAAATAAATAAATAAAAGATTATCTTTATAACGTCTATTCGTTAAGATTTGATCAAATCTCATGTGTTTTCATCCAGTAGTGTTTACAAATATGTAATGAAGGCCCAATGAGTATCATGAGCACACTATAAATGAATAAATCATAACTATTTAGCATAATACGGTATATATTTAATCAGATGTATTTTAAATATTTATAGAGTCAAAATACAAATGAATTAAAACAGCAGATAGAATAGAAATAGAGTACTCTAAAATAACTCGGCGCACACATACTAGTACGCTGCATGGATCCAATAAGGGACATGGGTGTATAAGGGATGAATGGCTGGATTCCCCCTGCATTACTGCGTTTTCCACAATGCAGTACTTACTGCGAAAAACTCGCACACTCAAATTTATTCACTGAGCCTGAATACTCCTATGCAATACTACATCTACTGCTGGATAATCCCCCAATCATTCCACGCTCATGCATATGCAAAAGTGATTTAGCTAGTGGATAAGATCTAAATACATTGCCACTGAATATTTAATATGTTGTCTCTTTGCATAATAAAATCAGGATCTTATTTCTTCCCCTCTGTCTGAAAGCGTGTATATTTCTCTCGGCGTGACTCCGTGAGCATGAATGTGTGTTTGTGTACACGCACAAATCCTCACGCGATTATAAATCAACCTCATGTCACACGGCTCTCCGTGATTCTGATGCAGCAGCAGAAAATGATCCCCCACCTCCTCTTCTTCTGACAGGGAGTTTGCTACAAGTTATCTGGAATGTCATGGAAATTAGCATTGAAATCATTCTGCTGACAGGCGCATGCTATCTACGGCAGCCGCACGCAAAACAGACCGCACGAATCCTAATGGCCTGCCAAGAGAACCTCCTAGTACCTTCTGAACGGCTGTGGAATTCATATGCCTGCACAGAAGTAGCGGCCAGATTGAATTCGCCATGAAGTTGCTTTTGATGACTTTGAGGAAGGAACTATAAAAAATACCCACATACACACAATCTGCATACACACACACAAAGGGAGAAGACTGTTACAAAGGCAATCGACTTTGCACTAATGTAAAGGAAATGTATGAAACAGAAAGCCGCCAAGTGTGTATAGACGCTTTAAAGTAAACATTTTCATATTTTTATTCCATAGACTTTAATCATTTACAATATGCTTCTTGTATGCATGTATAGTACCGTGCAAAAGTCTTGACCTCGTTCATTTCATTATAGTTTGCTGCCAATGCCCCAGACCTTCTTGTATTTTTAATGTATTCCTGGGGAATAATTCTCCAGGCTTGCTGAAGGACCTTTCTGGATCCATTTTTGGCTCTCGTTTTCAATTATTTCATTTGTTAGCCACATAGTGACCGTATAAATCATTAAAGCATAAAAAAATCTAATTTAAAGCATGCACCAGTGAGAAACAGCTACTGATTGCATAGTGGTGATGCTGAATGCTGAGAGGTTGGAATAAATGAGTGGGGAAATGAGGTTGCTGCTGAAGTTTTTACATAAACAACGACTATTTTTAAAAGGTATCCTTAGGCACTTTGCAGCCTGCTACAGTTAAAGATTTGCACCCCTTAACTTACATAAGTTAAATTCAATTAAATGTAATTACATCTAATGTGAAGAAGTGAGTGGTGGCTCAAAACTTTTGCACAATACCGTAGCTCAATTATTAAGTGTAGCACTATAGCAAGTTTGGTTACAATGAAAAATTCATGTTTAAAAAATGTATTCCAATTCCATTAAAACTGAATAAAAATAATAAATAAATAAATAAAAAAACATCAGCTGGTGAGATGATCCTGTACCCACAGAAGCCTCATTTTCCTCTTATTGGCTGCCAGGACTGAAACCCTGGACCGCTTACAGTATGTGAGTTAAAGTAGCTTCTCCTTTACCGCGTCTTACCTTTCATCTTTTATGCTTCATTATTACGATTTTCCACCTGCAGATTGCACTTCACTAAATGTTTTTTTCTCCATTTCTCCTAAATTCTAGATCTTCCAGGAGACCACCTCCAAACCATCCAACAGACATTACAGTTTCTCCATTCTGATGTGTGGAATGTTTTTGTGAAAAATAACTGAAGCGCCTGACCTCTCTCTGCATCGCTGTATGACTGCACAAACAGACAGGTGTTCCTAATAAAGTGGTCAATGCATGCGCATACAAGTCCCCCCTTTTTGAAATAGTCTTACATTATTTTCAGCTGTTTTTGTGAAAAAAAAAAAAACAATAATAAGTGCATATTTGACTTTTTTTGTTTTGTTTTGTTGTGTTTTTTCACCTCATCCGTCGTGACTTCCACAGATGTGAAATGTTAAAAGTTAAGTGTTAACAGCGAGCATTGAGCATGTAAATAAATAAAACGAGGCAATTTTCATTATTCTTTCAACAAGCCACTTCTCATTCAATCAGTCAGACACAAGTCATGTGTTGGTGACACTTACATTTCCAAATCTCTTGTCATGGCAAAATCACTACCTTTTGCTCCAGGATTTTTGTTCTTGCTGTTGCTGTTGTTGTGTATTTCTTTAAATCTTGTCATTTCCTCTGTCCAGAGTGGATTTCATTAAAGTCTACTGCTTAGCCTTTCACCAGGCATTTTGCATTTTGTCACTTTGCAGCAACAGTGAAATTGACAAACACTTGGTCGGGTACAATTGAATTGAGTTGTATAAAAAGCTCATTATGTTGCCCTGAACGTTCATTTGTATGTATGAATGCCTGCGACTACGCAAACACACCAAGAAGGATTCGTGTAAACTGTTCCATTACTCAAACTATCAGCAACAGTTTAGCTGTCATTAACTCAGCGAAATGAAAAATAATAATTAATAGAGAATTTCTGTCTATCTTTCTGTCTGTCTGTCTGTGTGTGTCTCTCTCTCAAAAAAAATTTTTTTGAAATAAGCATTTCCTCCCCGTCTCCTCTCACTATTATTCTTGCTCTCTTTTCCTTTCTATCATTCGTCTCTCTCTCCTTTTCAACTAAACAAAATTAAAACAATCAGTTTTCTATATCATTGTCACCTCCATCTTTCTCATACTTTTCTTCGCTCTATCACTTTCTTTCCTTATTGTTTTCCCTTCTTCTCTCTCTCTCTCTCTCTCTCTCTCTCTCTCTGTTCTCTATTTGTTTTTTGCTGAATGTTGAAAGGTTGGAACAGACGAGAGGGGAAATCAGGTTGCTGCTGAAGTGATTACTGTACATAAAATTGTATCTTTAGGCACTTTGCAGTCTTTTGCTTTTTTTCATCTTTTCCATCCACTCCGTTCTCTCTCACAAACCTTCATCTCTGTATCTCTCTTTTTAATCTCTTTCTTTCTGTCTCTTTTTATTCTCGCTCTCTTTTCTCCTCTGTATTTTTCTTGATTAAATTTTTCTTGATTTTTTTTCTCTCTCACTTTCTTTCACGATTGCTTCCTATTGTCTCTGTTTCTATTTCTATATCTCTATGTTACTATGTCTTCATTTATTTCTTTTCCTTTTGCTTTCTTTTTATTCCCCCCTTTTCTCACTCACCTTGTCTCTTTTTAATCTCCTCTTTTCTGCTCTTTCTTTGACTTACTGAAATTATTTTTCTTTTACTCTGGCATTCTCTCTTTGTCTTTTTCAAGAAAACAAAATTGAAAGAATTGTTTCTTTATATTATTAGCCCTTCCTCTGTCTTTCTCTTGCTCTCATTCTATCACTCTTTTCTCTCCATATCTCTCTTCCTTTTAGCACACTCTGTCTCTACTCCTCTCTTTTCCTTTTGTTTTCTTTCTCTATTTTCTCTCTATCTCTTTTTATCTCACTCACCTTCTTCTCTGTATCTGTTTTAACCTCCTTCTTCAATCTTTTCTCTTTTTTGCTCTTTTTCACCATTTTTGCTTTCTTTTGCCTTTTTTTGTATCATATTTTATATCTTTTTCAATGAAGCAAACTGTAATATTAAAATGTTTACTTTTTCGCTTTTTCTCTCTTTCTTTGAAAAAAAGAATTGAAATTATTTTATATCTATGTGCTTTATTGCACTTTATCCTTGTCTATTTTATAACAAAGAAAAATAGAACAAATAAAAGATTTGCTCTTTGCAGCATTTTTACTTTTGCTTTATCCCTCTTTCTTCCTAAAAAGCCTTTACCTTTGAAAACTTAATTACTGAAAAGTAATTAATTGTTGTTTTTTTTATTATTATTGTTTTTGTTATTTACAACTTTTTTTTACATAATTAGCTCATCTAAACCCTATAGAAAATAATAATTGAGATGATATTAGACTTTGTTTTTAGACTTAGTTTCCTCTGGAGTAATGCAAGAACAATAAAATGACTAACCTTGCAAAAGCTAAATGAGTTCAAATCAGAAAATACTGAGCTATGGCTTTAAGTTCTTGTGATCGCTCATCAGGGAGTGTGTTTTCTTGGGTCAGCTGCAGTTGGATTTTGCTGCTTCTGCAACTCTGCTTTCACAGGCTGTTAGCAATGGGAACACAATTACAGCCTCTTAATTCCTTCACTTAATGTAAGGCAGCGGCTAAATGAAAATGAAACATCATTCCCGCACCCCCACGGCGCAATTACCCCAAGATAGAAGAACCGCGAATGTAGGCCACGTTGACGAATGGTCTTCTCCATGCCGGAAAGCATGTTATTGCATTTTGCAGGAGACGATGTAAAATATTGCATGTAGTTGATATTACCCAAATTAGAAACAGTGAATGCTCAATGATTTTTCCACTTTGAAGCCATCCCAGGGATATAATCATATTCTGTTGTCTATGTCTGGAACATCTGGCACAGGATGGCTGTTGGTGATGATTTCTGCAGAATGTGCAATCCGGGATACACATGCTTGTCTAACTTTAGGGACTAATCAAGAATCTTAACATGACAGTGACAAGCAATGTAGCCTGGAAATGTACTCTAAAATCAAGCATATGTTGTCTTTAATATAAAAAAGAGGAATTGAAGAGGAAGTGGATCTGATATTTATGGAACCTCATTTCCTCCACTTATGAAACAATATTGCACAGAATTATCTCTCAGCTGGGATTGAGATCTAACTCACTAAACTTCCTAAATAGGGTTTTTTTTTTTTTAACTGTATGATATTAAATATTTTTCTCAGAGCGGAACAGCTTAAGAAAAATGTTGCAACTGTGATATAAAACATTTTTCACATTCAAGTTTTTAAACAACATTTTTCACATTCAAGTTCACATTTAACATTTTTGTAGCATTTTTCACATTCAAGTTTATATGATTCAACTTCAACTTCTTTCGCGAGTTCCTGCCTATTGTAAGGAAAAAAAGCTTTCATTTCTAACTGCAAGATTAAAATTAAATTGCATATTTTCTCAATGTGAAAAAAAAAAAGTTCCCAGATATCGTTAATCAAGTATTCCATAGATAGTCAAGTCATGTTCATTTTGTTTATATAGTTTATTTAATAATGCACATTGTCATTAAGCAGCTTTTGCAAATGTGTGGATAAAGTTTTGAAATAAATATTTAAATTCTCTAATGAGCAAGCCAGAGGCAGTGTTGGCAGGGAAAACCTCCCTGAGATGACATAATGAAGAAACCTTAAGAGGAAACAGAGAAAAAAGGCAACCTGTCTTCATCTGAGTTATAAATTATACATTACAATTATAAATCATTTCTCGGCAACTTTATACAATAAGAGTCACAACCTGTTTGTGTAACTATAAAATAGTCTGAGTGATTTATATGTTATATGCTTTGCACATCAACCATGAAATGTTTCGTCTGGAATGAAAGTACAGTGAAAGTAATCAGAGCCAAATTCCACAACCCTTGTTCTATACTAAAAAGGCTTTCCAAAATTCAGCTCAGACTAGCCAAAGGGCTAACCTGACCTAGCTATACTGTTATTTCCAGGGAGAGAAATAAGTTACATTTGTACTAAATACACTGTAACTTTGAAAGATACCAACTGGATTTAGATCAGTGGGAGTGCTGAAGATTCATATGAGTCTCAGCTGAACTTTGGAACACATTTTTTTTTACAGAGAATAAGGATTGTGGATTTTGGCCTCCGATTATACATCGTACGCATCTTGTGGGCAACAAACTTCATAGTCAGTGTGCAGAGCAGGAACATTTCTTAACAACCAAGACGTACAGTAATGCACTTTTATGCACCTCAATTAAGATTTTTTTTTTAACTATCCATTTAACTATTCAGTGCTAGAGCCGATCTAGTGAGTGTAATCTTTAGTCCACCCAAAGAAGAAAACTCACAGACATCTTCAGTGCTTCATATGTTAGATGATATTTTTTAGATATGCACATGGCTTCCACATTATATATTTCTGGCAACACTCTTTTTGAAAGTTAGCAATAGGTCTTTCAAAAACATCAATAAGTATGCGTATAAATCGTTTATGAAAGCAATGTTGGAGGATTCATGAAGAGGTTATGGCAAAAACGGTTTTGCTGAATTTTATCAGGTGAATGAACACACTTGCATAGAATAGAAAAAAAAACTATACAATATCCTTTCCATTCTTTAGCTGAAGATGTACAGGTTTCCCCAATACATTAAGCTGTAAAATATATACAAAGTGCTTCAGAACAATGTTACAAATGCAAAATACACTGCCAACAGTCAATTGGGTTAAGAATATCTTATCAAAACCTGGAAGGATAGTGCTAATGTGTCAAGTAATATGGTGGAAAAAATTTGGAATCCAGATCACTTAAAGACTTGATGAAGTTGCATGGTAAAAAAAAAAAAAAACAACAACAATCAACAGTAAAAACCAAGCTTTATTTAATAGTGAAAATAAAAGCATTTTCATACGCACACAGTGTGACTAGAACTCACAGGATTGGGACTAAACATAAAAATATGACTTGTTAGTGAGCCTAATCAGGAAAAAGGCTTGAATTTGCTATAGAGTAAGATTGGACTTTAGAGTAATAGGAAACGCTCGTGTGATCTGATGAGTTCACAGTGACCCTATTCCAGAGTGATGTGCACGTTAGGGTGGAAAGGAAAGCACATGAAGCGATGCACCCATCATGCATGGTGCCCACTGACTCTGGAGGCTCACCAGTGTTAGGTGTCAATAAAATTAAGTCAGCTTATGACCTGAATGACCAGTTTATTACATCAGTGGATTGTCTTTTTTTTCTCACATGATGGCAGATCAATAGAGTTTTTCATTTATGTCTGACTTAAATTCTCAAATTGTGACCAAAGTGGTTCTGGAAGTATGAGGAATACTTTTTCACACCTGAACTGGCCTCCACATTGTGTGCTGTAAGCAAAACTAAGGTGAGTCAAAGAAATTTTGGAGTGTGTGATTTTTTTTTGATTGATTGATTGATTGATTGATTGATTGATTGATTGATTGATTGATTGATTGATTGATTGATTGATTGATTGATTAATTGATTGATTGTCCAGGCCATTTTAGTTTGAGGACATAAGAGTATAAAAGTCAATAATACACCTAACATATGGTCTTTATTTAAGTAATTGACTTTGTAATTTTTTTTTTTATCAAAAATACCCTTTTCAAAGAGGACCATCACATTTGCATGACATAGAAATAATACATACAGTACATATGAGTAAGATTTAGTTCATAGAAAATGTATTATAAAGATTAAATCATCAGGTACAGTATGTATTGTTAGAATGATAAACAAATAAGATGGTTTAAAAAACCTTAATTCTTATATAGGATATTTCTAATCAAATCATAACAAGATTAATTTATTTATCTTCAGTACTGCGTTTTTTATCCTCACCAGGGTCTCCTGTGGATCCAGAGTCTGTCCTCGGAACACTGAACACTAGTTTCAGAAGCCACTGAACTACAGCTCCCATCAGCCACCGCTGGTCACATGGCTCTGATTCCATCTGCACCTGGTTTGTCTTTGTTACTAAGTCATTCATCTAAATTTACAGTATTTCCTGATTTTCAGTTTATGTCTGTTGTACAGACTTTGCTGTTGTGTCTTTGGGTGTAAGCCCTTAGCTCTAGCTCAAGGATTTTATAGGAATAGATCTTGTTAAGGTTTGATAGGCTTGTAACGAGTCAGTAATGCATCACAATAAAAATTATTTAACATTATTTTCTTAACGTCACGAAAAAAACAGAGCTGAGAAACAAAATATAAAACATCAATCGACTTCCTCTGAGCTGAAGAATTTTTTTTTTTTATTATTGCGTTCCAGACTTGAAATAATAATATAATTTATCTCCACACGTCAGAAGAAAACAAATAAAATAAGTGTGTTCCAATCTTTTTTAAATGGACTGTACAGTTAACTTAATATAATGAAATTGTTTGGAAAGCTGTTGGACCCAGCAGCTGTGCTTGTATTGATAAGAATATGTTCACACACACACACACACACACACACACACACACACACACATGCACACAAACACATGCATGAACACTTTGGCTATGTTTTTTTTTTACAGCTTGCTCTCCATTATAAAGCTATGAAATAGTACATAATAATTCACTGCAGGTTTTCATTATTTAAAAACAAGGACCAAATTGAATGTTGTTCACAGTGTTCCTTGATCCATAAACTCAAGCCATGGAATGTTACAACCTCGTGAAAAATGATGCACTGACAATAGTCATGTGAGAAATGATAACGCTTAAGGTTAAGACATAAATTACAATCCACGGCAGAACATGAAATGCAAACACAATTAACTGATATTAAATGTACCAGACCTACTAATGAATAATAGGTTTTAACTAATAAGTTGTTTTTACTCTCATTAAATTACTATTCTTGTTGATATATGATTCTGTTTTGCAAATGTTAAGGATGGTTATGTTCTCTGTTAATATTTTTGCTGTTCATTCCTGATGACCAGATCAGAGCTTTGTTAAAAATTCGCTGTCACCTCTTGAGTTTTTAAACAAGCCTCATAAATCCTACACTGTTACTTCATAAAATTTTGATGCAAAAATGATGAATATTTTATGACAACCCAGTGTAACCACTTTGAGCTAACATGTTCAGACTCGATCGCTTATAATTTTAAAGAAGGTCATTTGTATAAATAAATAGTGCAAAATATTGTCTAGTGCCTATTTTTTTAGTCATATTTCTTTTCTTTTTTTTTTTTCATCGATTCAAAACATTCGGTTTTTAGGGACTGTGTATATAATGCTGCAATGCATTAAGTAAAAGTTTATTACACAGTGATGAATTATCTTTTTAAACGCCACTGACATTGGCTTGATCTTGGAGGTAATATAACCGTTAGCCCTGGGGACCCAGTTTTGATTGTGTAAATGATTCTCCTATTTCTGAGCAGAGAGGCTAACACGTTCTGATTAGAAGAGGTGGAGACAGCGTGTGCAGGCTAACCGAAAGGGGAAGGTTCTCTCTGCCTGGCTAAACAGCAGATTTATGAAATGTCCATTTGGAGAGCCCTGTGCAGGTGGGCAGAGGCCGCTACAGTAGCACTACTCCATTACACACCCATTAGAGGCTGTCTCACACCTAATGAAAAGCTCAGTATGCTGCTCTCATACAGCGCTCTCTATAAAGCTGAGGATAGCTTTACACATATGTTTACTTTTCAGATGTACCAAGAAACATCCTGAATTAAAAACCTCTCTAATTATGATCTAGTTATGATCTGTTAAGATCAACATCAAGCTCTCAAATGGTAACGGTGCAAATGCAGGAGAGGAGAAATTCCCAGTGTAGAATTAACACTCGGAGTATTGAATTAACATCCTACATTGTATATACAGGTGAATTGGACTCGTAAGGACTCTGGGAATCCGACAGAACAAACCTGGCCGTGCTGCCTGGGTGGGAGGGATGGCACACTTTCTCACCGCTGGCAATCACAGAGATACAGTACTAGGAGGCCATGGGCATCTGTGAGCTCAGTAATACAGAGCAGGCCAGATATCTCTTTCCACTGAGTGGGTTTTACTGCCCTGTGATGCTGCATCTGGAGCGAATTTGGGAGTGGAATGGGATAAAATTAAGATATAAGACAAAATCTAGACAGATGAACCCTATGTAAAATTACCATATGAATCAATATAAACCACAAAATTCTTAAACATCAGCTGTGATAAGTATGACTTTGACATATTTCATTGACTGAAGGTTTCCTGTGAGTCATAAAACCTAAAGTGGAGTGACAGATTTTAGCCATAATCTTTAGACCATTATGACACAAGACTGTACATCTCAGTCACAGTCACATGATAGTTATGATGTAATATGACAATCACCAGTTACCAGGAGACACCATAAATGAGCGTGTAAAAAAATAAAAAGTACTCTGATTACATATCTGCTATGTGGTTGCTATTCACAAGCACACTTTTAAGCAACATTGGAAGCTAGATTAAGTTCAAATTTCAGACACATAAGTACAAGGAATGCTCATTAAACTGTAACTATAATAAAGAAATTTCTTATTTTCTAAAAAAATTATCCCAGAAACTATACACATCCAGCATAATAAGAGTCTTGAATATATTACAATCAACACTAGGTGACCGTAAATCTGTTTAACGTTAATATTTCCCATGTTTGGTACATCCAGTCTCTGTTCACAAACCAGCGTCTTGCACTTGTACACCAATTGCACCTTTGTATCCATGGTTTTGAATAAGAATTAAAAAGGCATTTTAACGGGACAGAGCAACAAGCTGGTGCATCTCTAACCTGGACATTAGTGTGTGTGTGTGTGTGTGTGTGTGTGTGTGTGTGTGTGTGTGTGTGTGTGTGTGTGTGTGTGTGTGTGTGTATAATATATGCAACATTTAATTAATAGTCTTACTAATCCTGAAATGTTGCTATTTAGTACTCACACCAGCAGATGGCAGCAGTGGCAAAAAGGCAGTAGTAGTGTGTGAAGTGGGATTGTGAGCATTCATGTATACATACAACACTAGCATTTTAAAAAAAAAAGAAATTGTGCTACTGTTAATAAAGCACTGATCCTTTTATAAACAGAAAAAAATATTTGATCTGTACTACTGCTTTTTTGTAGGTTTCCTAATATTGTCTTTCACTCACTCATTTTCTATACCACTTTATCCTGTATTCAGGGTCGCGGGAACCTGGAGCCTATCCTAGGAGGCTTAGGGCACGAAGCGTGGAACACCCTGGACAGGGTGCCAATCTATTGCAGGGCACACACACATACACTCACACACTCTTTCACACACTACAGGCAATTTGGGAACGTCAATTAGCCTAATCTGCAGGTCTTTGTAATGTGGGAGGAAACCGGAGTACCCGGAGGAAACCCACCAAGCACGGAGAGAACATGCAAACTCCATGCACACATCGAGCCTGGCCGGGAATCGAACCCGGACCCTGGAGGTGCAAGGCGACATGCTAACCACTATGTTGTCTTTCATTGTTTCTTTTTTTCAAGCCTGCTAAAAGGAGGATCATGCTTTATATTCAAGAGTCTATCTATCAATGCATACAATCAGAAAAGTTCCAAACATATAAGAAAAAACAATATGATTGAACAAACAACAAATATGAAGAAAAGCATGTACGTAGACACATACAGTGTGTCAGACTTTTCACAAAAATAGAAAGGGCAAGACTTTTAATTTGAGAAAATTGCTTTTTGGATACCTGGATGTCCTGAGGTGAGTATTGAGGAAGTTTTGTTTAGCTGGCATTCAGGTAGTCTGCTCTCTTCAATGATTTCCCAACAAGTGTTTACAAGCAAACAGGAAGTGGGAATTTTAATGTACCGGAATTGGTGTAAAGGGATTTTTGTGGATTTTTCCTCTTTTGTGGAGAGGAATAGATTTGTGATTCTTTTATTGTAGTCCTCGAGCCACAGGTTCCTTTGGTAGTATTGTTACCTCACAACCCAGTTTGATCCTAAGCTTGGGTTACTATTTCAGCTCAGGTTACTGTATCTTTGGGTGAAGATTAGATCCCTTGTCGGCTGCCTGATGGGAAGTCCCAGGTTCACAGGTTCAAACCTCAGCACCACCAAGTAGCCATTGTCGGGTTTTGAGCAAGAACTTTAACCCTCAACTGCTAAGATGTATAATGAGACACAAATGAATGTCATTCACACACTGGAGAATAGTGTCTGCCAAATGCGAGAAATATATATATATTTTTTAAGTTCTCTGTGTGTCTCTATGTGTGGGTAGTTGGGCTGACCATGCAAAGTTGGTGCTAGGTGTGACTGAGTATACTACATGATGCCCTATGATGGACTGTCATCCTATTAAGGGTGTATTGCTGTACTTCATTTTAATGGACAAATTCACTGCTACAACTGGTCCAGGCATTGGCAAGACCACTGACCAGACCATATAAATGACTAAGCTCGAATAGGTTTGTTTTTGTTGTTTTTTTGTCTGTTTTTTGGCCTTTCAGATTCAGATTTTTAAAAATGTTTGGTAAGCATGTATGCCCTTGATCTATCTCTAAAGGCACTAAGATTAAGGGGTACACTACCTGTACCTGTCCAAAAAAAAAGCCACCATAATTATTGGTTTGCTTCAAGCAAGGATATCGACTAAAGGGATTTAAATTTTTACTAGAATTTGATTATGAACTAACCAACACATTGTTGAAACCTGGAAAAATAGACGTAAACCATCAAAAAAATCATGACTGGATATCACTTAAACCTGGTGAAATTGCATCAGGAAGTAAAAACAGGAGAAATCAGAGCTATACAGTGTTTCATAGTGAAACTAAGAGCATTTCCTCTCACACACAATGTGATGAGAACTCACAAGATTGGGCTTAAGCACCTGTGTGGCCACGAGAAACCCACTTAATAGTGAGACTAATAATAAAAAAAAAAGGTTTCAATTTGCTAGGGATCATAAAGATTGGACTGCGGAGCAAAAGAAAAAGATCATGTGGTTTGATGAATTCAGATTGACCCTATTCATCAGAAGGCAATGGCAATGCAGCCATCATGTATAGTGCCCACTATACAATCCTCTAGAGGCAGTTTTATGATCTGCAGTTATGAAATTGTGAAAGAGTGGTTCTGGGAGCCTGAGGAATCCTTTTCACACATGTATTAGGGACAATATTACACGCCATAATCAAAGCTAAATGTCATTGAATTAAATAATAGTGTATTTGTAATTTAGTTACTTATTTGAGCTTTAATTGATTGCCAGGGATTGCAGGGTGTGAATCTCTAACCCTGTTTTGGGGGAAGTCCAAAACCAGTAGAGATGGAGGGATGGATGCTTTAAGCCATCTTGAAAATACAGTATTCTACATCACTTGATACTTTTTTTTTTGGCCTATCTGTATGTGTGGCAGTGCATAGAAAGGAAGGTCTTACAATGAGTCCTGAAACTTCTCTGTTTTTCCACAAGATTGAGGGGTTGCGGCTGTCCAGTGAGGGAACATTGAGAACATTAGGCTTATTTAAAGACCTGGTGACGGGGAGTTGAACTTGAAATGAAGCAGTTATGGATTTGGGGCATATTGTCCTTGAAAAAGGGTTTCAATTGCCAAAGGGTTCACCATCTAGAGCATAGATGCGAAGGGTTCATTGCACAGGGATGAGAGGGGATTTGAGTTGTTAGGCTTGTGATCTTTTCATCCACAAAGTTTTCAGAATTTCCACAGAATCGGAGGCCTGGAAAATAACAGGGACTTGAGCACTACAAACTAGTAGAGTACACTTTTAGATCTCTTGTGGCAGAGAGGTAGATTGTCCTGAACTGATGTTACATAGTGATAGATTTTGCCCTGTTGTATATAGAGTCCTTTCAAATGTTCGTCCTTCTGTAGGCCGCCGTATGTGGTGGCGTAGTGGTTAGCACTGTTGCCTTGCACCACCAGGGTCAAGGGTTTGATTCCTGCCTTGGGAATCACCTGTGTGTACATTTTGATCTCCCCATGCTTAGTGGGTTTCCTGTGGGTAATCCGGTTTCCTCCCTCTAGCATGTGCGTGTGTGTACGAGTGTGTGCCCTGCGATGGATGGGCAGCCCATCCAGGGTATACCCTAACCCTGTCTAGTGCCCCAAGTGCCTGGACATAAGCCCCAGGCCTTCTGCCACCCTGTACAGGATTTTCGTTCTCTGATAAAGACACACATTTGTGAGCACATCATATTAGTTTCATACATTAGGTTTCGCTCATACATGTATCTAGATAATAGTGTGAACAATTACATTATAACATCATAGTATCAGTGTTTTGCTAGGCTCTTGGGGATGTTTAACAGACCTACGTAGGCTGTACAGTACATAGGGCTGAATATCCAGTATCTGTATGTATGTGTTCCCCAGTTGCTCACAATCCCCAGTGTAACATTCATTCTTCCAATACTTTGAATGATTGCATTTGTGTGTGAATGTGTCCTCTTCGATTGTGTTAATTTAACACCGCACACATTCATTCAGCAGGGATTTTTCACTACATATCCTAAATGTCCTTGAATGGATTAATGACTTAAGGACTAATTAAGGTTTGTGTTATTGTGTAAATGAATTTGTAGAATGAAATGAGAAGTGTGTTGTCCCCGCACACCCTAAATTAACTTGTTCAGGGTTGATTTAACACAGTGTTTATTTATATCCAAATGAAAATATATGAACACTGTAAGAGTTAATTAAGCACTGGGGAATAATTCACACACACACACACACACACACACACACACACACACACACACTTGCATGCGCAAATACACACACACACACACACATACACACACACACACACACACACACACACACACACACACACACACACACACACACACACATTGTGCTATTTTATGTCTGGCTTCAAAGCTAAAACATTTATTTAGCTTTATGCCATGAGCTAGGGCAGACCAGTCATCAGGAAGAGTGGGGAATTGGAAATGAGGGCAATTTAAAGCAAATCCAAAGTCCAAACTGTTCTTCCTAGTCTGTCCTTGCTGTGTGCTTTAGTTCTGCGCTTCACTGACTACCTCATAGATCAACAGGTCCCACTGAATGTAGTGTTAAATATTTTAAAATATGGATATTCCTATCCTGTATATGCAGGAACACCAAAAAACTATTTAACATGAATATTCAATTTATGATGACAGTTAAGTCAAGTCAAGGTTGTCTAAGCTGCCAACCACATTTACAATTTAAACCATTTATTTATACTGCTGTACTAATATTTGTTCATGAATTTAGATAAGATTATGTTGTATTTATAATTGAGTACTGTTGAGTAAAGCAACATGGTGGTTCAATGGTGTCTGTAGGTGAAGGCGTACAGTATGTCATTGCAGCCAACCATTATTTGAATAAACCTATAAATAAGGTTGGCCAGTATGTTAGGGTAGACATAGACTGTCTGAGTGTCAGAGGTGATTATCATGTTTTTGTCCACTATAGAGGCACCGTAAAGGGCACGTTTTCTTGTATGTAAAATGACCAAGAGATCAGTTGACTTAATTTCCTTGCATGTAGGAAGGACGTACATATGTACAGTATATGGCACGGCATCTTCTTTCCAACACTGCAAATTCCCCTATAGTGCCAACTTCTCATGTTTTCCTGCAAATAACAGACCAATATAGATCGCTGTATCATACTGTATATTTTCCATTGGAAGGCCTCTCTTAAAGCATATCATCATATGGGTACACTTAAGGTCACATTTTATCCTTATATACACATACACACATATATATATATATATATATATATATATATATATATATATATATATATATATATATATATATCCTTTATACACTTTATATATACATTTATATTTAATTGGTTGGTTATGTTATTTTTTTTTCCTAACAAACAGAATCCATTCATAAATTCATCCATACATGTATTCACACAATCATTCTCAGCTAGAAGAATTTAGCTTAGTCAATGTCTTTAGAAGGTGGGAGGCAATTAAAGCATGTGAAGTCAGCCCACATGGAGACGCGGAGAACATGAGAAACTTCACAGGCAATAATCCGAGCTCATGATCGTACTGGGTGCCATAGAGTTGTGGGATGGCAAGTGTAGTGTAACAAACAGCAGAGCTAATCAACTGATAAATTAAGGGAAAGTGTGTTTGTGTGTATCTGTCCAGGTGTATGTGTGTGTACGTGTGTAGAGGGGTTGTCACAGTTTGCAACCCCCAAACCACTATTTTCCATTAAATAGTTTTCATTAAATAATTTCCATTGTTAGCCCCTTGTGTCCCTGTTAAGTCTTTTTTTGTGTTGAAAACATAATAAAAATCTGATCGTAGTGGATCTTAGTATTAGACAAACACAGCCTTAGACAAACAACAACTTATGACTTTTTTCACTGTGCCATTATGCATTTAACAAAAATTAAGCCAAAAAGGAAATAAAAATCATATAGGCAATACTAAGTACCCCTTTACTGTTTCCACATGATTTAATAGTAAGTTGTAACCTGCGCACCTTGCAGTTGTTGAGAAGACCATGGACCTCTCTGTATACCGGAGTATTTTAGAGACAAATGTGAGGACATCTGTCCGACATGCAACAGGACAATGACCTGAAGCAAACCAGTAAATCTACATTAGAATGGCAGAAAAAATAATTAATTAAGGTTTTGGAATGTCCTAGTCAATGTCCAGACCTCAACCCAATTGAAACGCTGTGGCAAGACTTCAAGAGAGCTGTGCATAAGCGAATGCCCAAAAACCTCAATGAACTTAAAGAAGAATGGACCAAAACAATGTGAGAGACCAATAAAGTTCCTGCTATAGGTGGATCTACAAGGTATTGAATCATGGGAGTACTTATTATTGCCTCATTTTGGTTTCATTTTTGTTTAATAAATAATGGCACTGTGAAAAAATTTACAGTACATATTATTGTTTATCTGAGGTATCTGAGGCCAGAACTATCTACAATCAGACGGTGCACTAACTTTTGCACATAACTATACTGTAAGTTGCTTTGTATACAGTAAGGCCCCGTTCGAGTCAAACCAGGACTGAAATTTCTTGTGAGTAAAGGAGTGAAACTAATTGACACTTACAGAAGAATTCAATCACAGTATGGTGTTGAGACTCTTAGCTACAGGCAAGCGTTTTAAAAGCTGCAAACATATTAAAGAAAGTTGTGTTGAGTGATGATCCTGGCCGTGGTGGCTTGGAGCCCATGCAGTCATATCCGTGAACATTCAGGGAGTGGAACGCCTGATCCTTAAAAAATGAAGTATAACTTGTCAGCAACTTGTGGAAGAGACGTATCTGTCTGTAGGAACTGTACACACAGTCATTCACCAGCACCACAGGAATTCGGCTGGGAGTTGTACTCACATCCTACATACAGTCCTGACCAAGCCATTTCGCCAAGACTGAGCCAATAAAGGAGTTCCTGGGAGGACAGCATTTTAGATTTAGTAAATCAGTTTCACTAGTGCTTGGATACCATCAAGGGAGAAAGTTTTACCACTACACCAAAGCCATAGTCGGACTGGCTTTGGCGTAGTGGTAAAACTTTCTCCCTTGATGGTATCCAAGCACTAGCGAAACACTGAGATAAGTGCATTAGTGTAGCAGGGGATTATATAGAGAAATAAAGAATTTTTTGCTCTCATTGCTGTGTTCTGCAAAGGTCTGACATGAACACTCCTTGTTTAAAATGCTGTAAAAGTTGTATTGGTGTCTTCAGGTTTCTTCCATGTCCCTAAAACAGGCATGTAGCTCGTTTGTCTATTCCAGGATTAAATGAGTGCATCATGCCTTGTATAATTTCTTCCTATTGCCATCTCAGGGAGTTTTTCCTTGCGACTGTCACCCTCGGCTTGTAAGAGACCAAAAAAGTTCATTTTGATTCATACACATTCACATTCCATACAAAAGTAAATAATGATTGTGTAAAGCTGCTTTGCGACAATGAAAATTTTTAAAAGCGCTATACAAATAAAATTGAATTGAATTGAATTGAATTGAATTGAATTGAATTGAATTGAATTGAATTGAATTGAACTGAATTGAATTGAATTGAATGAGACTGGTATCCAATCCAAGATGTGCTGTGGCCTTGACTTCAGCATGCCCATAGGCTTCAGACATACTGCAACCCTAACAAGGATGAATTAGTTACAGAAGACGAATAAATAGAAATTGACATAATTTTCACAGTAAAAATCACGTAATGTGTTTTTTTTTTTTTTATAGGCCCTCAGGAATAACAGCATTGGCTGAAAACACAAGCACCTTTCACATCTTGTTGCCTTGAGTTACATCAGACCTGCTTTTTAGAGCATTCATTCTCTCCCAGTATGACCAAGCTTAAAATACAAAAATACCAGTTAGTCATTAGACAGCTATCACGAGTTGTCTAGCTCAACAACTTGCTAACAATACAGTCTTCACAAAGAGAAAAAAGCTGCATTCGAAAAAGCTGCCTTGGTGATGTTTGACATACAGTATCTGAGATGGTGTGCTGTGTATGGTATGTTTAATTTTCCCATCAGCACTGACCTGACACAGCACTGACTTGCTATTAAAGGACATCAGGTCAATTCAAGTTTGTTAGTCCCAGGTGGCACACTGGGTAGCTTCACTGCCTCATGGTTCCAGGATCCTTGGTTTGATTCTAAGCTCTGGTGACTGTTGCATATTCCCCAAACCTTTGCTTATGTTGTATTTATTGGGTTCTCTACCACCTGCTATACTGTAAACACGCTTGTGTAAAGGGCCTGGTGTTCTAAGGTGTGAATGAGTGACCTAAAATTAAAGAGAATCTCATCTGGGATATATTGCCACCTTATGCATAGTGTTGTCCGGGGATAGGATAGGCTCTGGACCCAATATGCCTCTCACCAATATTACTTGCTTACTAAGGTTAAATGAACCATTTTTTTCCCTTCAAAGCAAATCCTAAGTACTGTGACTTGACTCTCTATCTCTTGTCAAATTAACATTTGTCCTCTTAAAAGTGAAGGTCATGAGTGAGTGGCGTGAATGCACTCAATTCTATCAAATATCTATAAATATTTAATTTCATTCTTAAGGTGTACTTAAAGATGCTGATTTATGGTTTGAAGAAGGAGAAGAAGAAACATTGATCTGTTGCATATACCGTACATTACCGCACAGTGAAATTTGATTTCCTCATATCACAGCTTGTTAGGAAGCTTGAGTCAAAGCAAAGGGTCAGATATGATGCAGCACCCCTGGACCGAAGAGTGCTAAGGGCCTTGCACAAGGGCTCAACAGCAGCAAGGCATTGCTGGAACCTGATCTTCTGATTTAGTCACCCAGAGCCTTAACCGGTGAGCAACTACCGCTGATCTGCCCAAACTACAGTAGATGAACTTGTGGTTGCGCATTGAGAGGCTTGTTGGCTTGCGCCATTCGTGGAATCCCAGCTCGTGCAGTCCAGTAGCAGGGGGGGCACTATTTATATCTCAAACACACCAAGATCTCTCTCTCTCTCTCTCTCTCTTTCTCTCTCTTCCTCTCTCTCTCTGTCTTTCTGTTTCTTAAAATAGCCAAGAGAGTCGTGATGAGCTCGCCCTTGAAAGCTTTGCCTTGAGAGATGAGGGGAAAAAAAGAATTGGAGGGATTATGGAATATGGTCTGATCTGGACAGTGCTGGACACACACACATACACACACACACACACACACATATGCAAACACACACTTACCACTCACACTCTCTTTCTCTCTCTCTCTCTCTCTCTCTCACACACACACGCGCGCGCGCGCACGCAAACACACACACACTCTCTCTCTCTCTCTATCTCTCTCATACACACACACACACACACACACACACACACGGAATCAGAAGGATTATGGAATATGGTCTGATCTGGACACATATACACACACATACGCACACGCGCGCATACGCACGCCCGCCCCGCCTCCTCGCTCCCTCCGCGCGTGCTGAATTAACGCGCTGCTATTTTTAGAAGTGCCCGCGTTTCCAGGGGAAACCTAATGACGCAATGACGTCAATGCGGGTCAACAGCTGACTGGAGGAATGGAGCGCTCCCTGTTCCATTATTACTGTGGGGTTTTTTTTTTTTTTTTTTTTTGCCCTTCAAGTATTTCCATAAAACAAAGCCAAGGCGACTAAATGAAAGAGGACGCGGAGAGACACTGAGAGACACTGAGGGGGGAAAAATGCGACAAAACGAGACGGGGATGTTGTTTGAAGCCGCGCGCGCCGTCACGGCGACGCCCCGCGCGCACGGAGCCGCGTCAGTGTGAAGGCTGGAGCAGCTGAAGCGCGTCCAGGAGGGAATGTGTGTGTGTGTGTGTGTGTGTGTGTGTGTG
>JAAGKR010010408.1:0-15007 GCA_011419295.1 Clarias macrocephalus | reverse complement strand
ACATGCAAACTCACAGAGACGGGAATCGAGCCTGGCCGGGGATCGAACCCGGACCCTGGCGGTGCAAGGCGACAGTGCTAACCACTACACCACCGTGCTGCCAAAGTGAAGCCAAAGTGAAGCCAAAGAGAAAAAAAAATCATACGGGCAGTACTAAGTACCCTATGATTCAATATCTTGTAGATCCAACTTTAGCAGCAATAACTTCATATAGTCCTACACTAAAAAAAACGAACAAGGCAGGTTGTGCATTTTACATAATATAATTACTTTCAGTTTACTCATAATAATCGTATTTGTTCATTTAAAATGTTTTTTTTTTTTTTTTTTCGATTAAGGTTAACGTAATTTTGTCTCAACTTGACGGTACATATTCATGTTAAGTCAACATTTCATACATACAGCAGGGGGCAGTAGCGAGACGCCAGCTGTCATGAACCGCTAATGAAACAGAAGAGCAAGACGAATCAAACTACACCTGCGCTAAGTTAATGGACTCTCTGCCTGCGCGCGTTACGTTTTGTCCGTTTTGACCGAGGGAGGTCAAAACCCGAAAAAGGTAAGATTTTTCCTCAGATATATATATATATATATTTTTTTTTCACCTATATATATAATTAGTATTTAACTTTGGCCTGCTTCTGTAGTTTTAGAGAGGCCGAGTGTTTTAGACTGAAGTTAGCCAGCTAACGGGTTTAGCTACGTGTCACAGGTCGGTCCACTACATATCTTTCCATTATTTGGCGAAAAGTATATAAGTAGATAAGTATATATAGCAAAAGTAACAGTACCGGTGGGCTCTTCAGAATATCACAATATCCATTTAGCCTTTAAAAATGATAAGATAGAGCTGCTATTAGATGGCCTCAGATCACTGGTGTACTTAGGAAAGTGTTTTCAAGTTTGTGAGAAATCAGTGTGGACCAAAAGTTAGTGATCAAATACTAAACACCATTTACAGGGAAAAATGCAAACAGCCTCTTTGGAATTCTGTATTAGTCTAGTGATTTCATTTTTGCTTTTTTGTGTGTGTAACAATAGGATACAGATGGCCATGCTGCAGAGAGGATCTTGAACATGTTGGCATCTACAGCATCAGTGTTGAGGGAGGTGATGCCACGACCCCTCCAGTGGTTGAAGTGCTTCACGACTTGGGAGACATCGCTACTGCATGTGCGCTCTTAATAGGTCTAATATATGCAATGAACCTCAGAAACTGAAAACATTCTTCGAGGTACTGCAGAGGATCTTCCATCAGCTGGATGCAACCAAACTTTCACCAAAGGGAAAAATGCTTAAAAACAAACTTTGAGTAAACCAACATCGAGCACTACATTAAGGCCTTTTTCGTACTTATTGAAAATGTTTGGATGTTTTGTTTTGGATGCAATATATTTAGACTTTGCAGAAACTTGGAGACAATTTGTATTTGATAGCAAAAAATAGGATAAATTGTTAATTTTGTTAATATGGTAAATTAAATAATGTAGAACACAATTTTCCTCCCTCCTTAAATGTGTCAAAGTTGACAAGTGTTGGTAAAGGAAAACTAAAAAAAAAAAATAGAATATGTTGTATATTGTGTACAGTATGTCTTTTGTATTGTTGGACTATAATATTCTCAATTTCTCGATTTCTGTGCTGCATTTCAAACAGTGCCAATTGTTATTAAAATACTTGTGACAGTAATCTTGTTGTGAATAAAGACCCTTACAAATTTTAGTTGAGTTTAACATGTTGACATGTTGACGAGAAAAAATTAATTAAACCCAACATTTCATTTTTTTAGTTTGTGAATTAGATTGTTAGTGTTTTATGAAAGTATGGTACCTGTTATAAGTTGTTCCCTAATAAAAAAGGATGAACTACATATTTACTGCCTCTGGAGTGGTCTTTAAGAGTCACTAAAGCGTCGGAAAATAGGGCTGGTATACATTATGGTATAAGATCTAGTGGTAGTAACATAAGTAGCACAAAAACATGTTAGACTTGTCAATAATAATGGAGTATCATAGACATAATTAAATTACAATTACACAATCGATTGCTATTACAGTAAATGATAAAGATTATGTTAAGTAAATATGATTCTTTCACACAAGTTTAACATGAATGAAAAATTTTGGTTTAGCAGGCAAAAATTGTGTAATTTGGCCACATTTTGATGATGTGGGACCGATGTACACATTAAGATCAAGTAAATTCAAAGGATTATTTTTTTCAGTGTACAGTGGAACCTTGGATTACGAGCATAATTCATTCCGGAAGCAGGCTCATATTCCAAAACACTCATAAACCAAATCGAATTTTCCCATAAGAAATAATATAAACTCAAATTATTAATTCCACAGCCCAAAAAATAAATACATAAAAATAATTAATACAATATATAAAGTAAAAATAAAACAAATTAACCTGCACTTTACCTTAAAAAATGTAAAAAATAAATCCTGACAGATAAGTGTTTCCATTTATGCGCGCAGGCGCTGTGTGTGTGTCTGTGTGTGTGTGTGTGTGTGTGTGTGTGTGTGTGTGTGTGTGTAATGTGCGCGCACACACACACATTAACGGAATGTTTTAACGGAATTTTTTTATTGGAAAAATTTGCAAGGAACATCGCTAATGAAACTCGCGTGAGCGCATACTAACGGAATAACTGCTGTAAAATAAAATAATAAAAACAAATAAACCAGCACTTTACCTTTGAAAAGAATCGCGACAGAGCAGAGTTTCTGTGTAGAGCAGAGAGTGTGTGTCTGTACGTGTGTGAAGCCGAGGGGGAGGGGGGTGGTCTAAAGGTGAGAGAGAGAGAGAGACAGAGAGAGAGAGAGTGTGTGTGTATGTGTCAAATTACACACGCGCACACACATAGGACTAACAACGTGCTGAAACAGAGAGGGGGATATATGTCAAAATAAGGAGCGTATGCGTGATACATGATACTCTGCACTCGTAATCCAAGGCTTCCTCTTTATTCAAGTCAAAATGTATTAAAAATCCTTGCTTGTCTTGCGGAACACTCGCAAACCGCGTTACTCACAATCTGACGTTCCACTGTATATGACTTTATCAATCTCTCACATTGTTTTGGTCTATTCTTCTTTACAACATGGCTTCAGGTTATTGAGGTTGTTGCACAGCCCTGTTAAGGTCAGTCTTCTTCTAATTGTGCCATCATGGACTTTAACATTTAACATGATCAGTGGCTCTGAGATGGAGCTCTTGGTTTGTTTTTGGGGTTGATGATTAGGGGCACCTGGCCGTACCTTCACGATGAAAAAAGTTATATGATGTTTGTCTGAGGTTGTATTGTATTTGTCTTAGACTAATACCCACTATGATCAGATGATTTTTATTATATTTCACCACAAATAAAACATAGAATTAATAGAGGGGGCACTAACTTTTACACATGACTGTATGTTGTATAAGGACTATTTTATCACATTCTTGATACGTAGTTTTAGAAATATTCCAGGTTATTTTAAAGGTCCCGTATTATGCTCTTTCTTTAACAAGTTAACACAGAGCTCAGAGCTCGTTTAGAACGTGTCTGTCGAAGCTCCAGATGAGATCTCCTGTTGAACAATGTATTCGTAACGTAATGTCTAACATGAATGAGCTAATCTCGAGCCACGATCCCATCAAAGAAAAGCAACAAACAGACATATGTATAAAAAAAAAGAACTAGACAAACCCTTTGTGATGTCACCCATAGGTTTTATGAAGAGCAGCTTCGAAGCTCAAATTTAGGAGCATCATGGCAGGAGCTGCCTCTGCCTACACCCTGGTAAATCCATAGCTGGGCGGACTGAACAATACCCGCCTGTTGATTGGAACATGTCTACTTACTGTACCACAGCTCTTGTTGATAAGTTAAACTACAAAGATTCCCGTTAGCTGATTACCTAAGAGACAGCATTCATTCAAGCCATGCGGCCATCATTCAAGTCCTCCACGACCCTAATTATGCGTAATTGTATGGACTCAGTTTCATGAATGGAAAATAGCTATGGTGACCAAAACAGGATTTTTTTGTTTGTTTGTTGTTGTTGTTTTTGTACCAGGCAGCAAACATGTTTATTTCTGTCATACAGTTGGACAATTTTAACATGTGGTGGTTTATGGGGATTGCTTGTTTTGGCACTTCTATGTTGGCTTCATCTTTCAGAACAATAAGTGTGTGTGTGTGTGGGGGGGGAGGATCTTCTTACTGTATACTGTATGAGGTCACAACACGGGGAAAGTCTAATTAGCCTTTCTGATTCCAAGGCAATAGAAACATGGAAAATGCTAAAAGGAGAGACTTTTTTTTCCCCTCTCGGAATGAAAACAGTGAATTGTGTATTATAGGTCATCTTTGCATCATCATGCGGCAGACAGAGTTAGATGAAGACAAATGGTCTGCTGCAGCCGAAAGAAGAAGAAGATCATCTTGTCGTAAGCCTGGTTGAAGTGTTGTGCCAGAAAAAAATTCAGCCTGAGGATAAGCATTGTCCATATCTAACTATGAATAAGTTAATATTGTCATATTTATTGTATTCCTTATTGGACTCAAATTGTATGCCGTAGTATTTTTTTTTATTATTTACAGCCCAAAACGTTTTCAAAAACATTTCAGCTGGACATAAGCTGGTTGGTGGAGCCGGACTTGATACGGCTTCTCGCTCAGTCTGATATTGCACAAGAAAAAAAGTCCAAGGCCGACATCATGTGCACCTTAGACATGTCTCACCTTTCAGGGACCTTAAAAAGCCCTGAGACGCGAGCAGTACTGTGTATAAAGTCCTCACCTACTCCACAGTTATTTACTTCTTGCAGACTTCCACGTCTTGATTCCTTCTATAAAAACTCAGTCATTTTGACCGACAGCCATCCAAACAGTACAGTGTGTCCTCTCATTATTACATCATTACAATAAATAAATTCTCCTCCTCATACAAAGACTGGTGTATTTTCTATTGCTGAATGGCAAGAACATGAGACTGACCACTGCTGTTACGGCTCCTCCGGTTGGCTTTTCCCCCCAACAACATCTTCAGGCTGTTCCTAAACATGATGCCGGTGATCAGTAGGATCGGACAGAACACCTGTACGGGGGGGAAGAAAGGGAAGAGAGGAGTAAACATTCAGGCCTCTAAAATCAGATTACAACTTTTATTCTTTAGTAAATCTGATGCCCAGTGTCTAAATTATACACTTATGGATGTGGAACACAGCATGGGAGTGATGAGTTGTAATGTTCTAGTGCTCTTGAGGACGTGGTGCAGTACGACTGTGGTGTAACCTGCACTGAGCAAGCACTTACACAGACGTCAGCTAAACAGTAATGCAAAAAACACACACATGATAAGAACATTAGCTTTCATGCATTCAAGAACTGTTATAGAAAAATCAATAGACAAAGTGCTGGATAGTAATATATATGTGGTATATACTGTGTATACATATTCCTTTCTTTTTTCTTTTATGAAATAATAAAACAAAAGTACATATTTCATGTTAATAACTATCCACCATCTGTACCACCAACCCGGAGACTTGAAACAGATGAACTAATTCCTGTAGAGAACCTATGATATTACGTATGGGCGACTGAACCAATCATTCCTCGAGACGATTCATTTTGAACCCATGCGGAATATCAAACTGTACAGGAATTAGTTCATCTGTTTCAAGTCTCATTCAAAATGAACGAATCGTTCAAGAACGACCCATCGCTGTCGCACACCGTGAACAATTATGAACCACAATGCACATCTTTATGATAGGAAACCAGAGTACCTGGAGGAAACCATGCACACCAAGTAAGTTCCTCTATAACAAATAAGAAATCATCAATTAATCAATTTTCCCGTTATCGTAAACAGGTATTTGTTCTGTAAACCATTGTTTAGATTATTTTTTTTTTTTTCTTTTCTACATAAATAACACAGTTTAGCATGCAGCTTTCATCTACTGTATGTACCAGTTTTTTATTTCAGTTTGGAGTTTGGATTGTGAATAATTCTATTTTCACATTTTTATTCCTCTGTATAATCCCCTGCTACACTGATGCACTTTATGCCAGTGTTACACTAGTGAGCGCTTGGATACCATCAAGGTAGAAAGTGTCCTCAGTACGCAGGAGTCATGCGTCACGTCTGAAACGCTGGCCTCCCGGGAACTCCTTTTCCTTTAATGGCAAAAATGTCCCGGTTTGATCACCGAAGGCGTTCTGTTTGTGTTTTTTTGCAGGACGATGCACGACCTCAAACTGCCCACCGCACCACTTGCACATTATAGGGACCTGAGTGTGATTTATAGCCGCATCCCCATATACAGCCCTGACCTTGATACAAGCCGTTTTTACATGACGTGAAGCAGGCAGTCCGATCGTGTCTCTGGCGTCCGGAGAAACCTTTCTACCTTGATGGTGTCCAAGCACTGGTGAAACAATGGGATAAGTGTAGCAGGGGATTACTGTATATAGAGGCATGAAGTGAGTTTTGATATAATGACGCACGGCGCTCCCCCTCCTCAAGGCCAGTGATGATGGGATCGCATCCAGATCCAGGGCAACCCTGTCTACTGGAAATCATGCTAGAAGATGTTTGTCTCCAAAAGTGCCACAGTTTGAATAAATTCAGGGCAAGCTCGTACAGTGTGGCGTGCATTTCACACCTGTACAGCACGACTCTACCGTACCGAGGAGTTAGCATTATGTCATGGCGTTTCATGAAGCTTGCTCCATCTAGCTCGTTCTGTCGGCACAATACGAATTACAGCATGAAACGCATTAAGCAAATCCCTTATTTCAGCGGATAAATTGATTTCATGTAACAGTGACAACATTTAGTCTGCCCTTAGCCATTCATTTGACATTCCATTACACTCGAGTAGTTATATCAAACCAGCCTCGATTTAAAGACGTCCAATTTCTTTCAAACACCACATTTTCCTCTCTTATTCATTTTTTTTTCCCACGGCTTTGACAAATTCCTCTCATACGCATACACTTCAGACTGATGACTTTTTTTTTTTATTCTTCCTCGTAGCATTTCAGGACAGAGTTTTTTTTTCTTCTTCCGTTCTCGCGAGTGCCCCGGTCCAATTACAGCGCAGCACATGTGTCCTCACATAACGCTATTTCTTTTTCCCTCGTCGTAAAACTTTCTTTTCCTCTTTAATTGGCTCATCAGCGGAGACACTGGAGGTATGATTATTAACCCCGCTCCTCGGCTGTCAACACTCTCCATGCTTTGGTGAACGCCAAACCGAGCAACCGCATGTTTAAAACAAATCTGCGCTCCTCTTAGAAGCCATTAGAGCTCGGAGCATAACAATGTGATTAGTAGCTGTGAAAAGGAGCAAAAACAACATTTACATACAGTAACGGGGGGGTTCGCGGAGAGACGGAGTGGGAGAGCGAAAGGACCGTTTTGGCTGTCAGCGTCGGGCCTTCGAGCGTTCCGAGGTGTCGGACAATGTGCCAGTGAGCCGGGGCAATTTGTAATACGTTATAAAGTTGTAGTATGAAAAGAAAAAAAGAAAAAAATGAAGAGACAGCAGTGCAAAGATGCGAAAGTCCACAAGGTATTAATAGATGGATAACTATAGCACACATGATGAATATTACATAATGTTGTATTAAAAAATACATACTGTGAATCGATACGGAATATAAATCCTGCACAGCATCCTTCATTCATCCAATAGGAAAAATCCTAAATTCCTAAACACACAATTAAACACTCCGGACTGGAATTATGAAGCATTAAAAAAAAAATAATGCCATGATTACAGTTCTGGAAAGTCCATGCTCTCTCTGTCCACACTCATCAAGCAATCAGTTAATTACATCGGATGTTAACAAAAGGTCCACCGACTCACTTAATTAGTCCGTTTCTTTTCAAATGCGTTACAGATTTTCCGGCGCAATTTACATTTAAGAGGTTTCAGGCTCGACGTTAAAGCAACTTGGAGAAGTAGCAAATTACAGTACAGCATATCATCGCCTAATAAATGTTGTTTACAAATGCCAAGTAGTGAGTTAAATAGTCTTTGCTGTCTTTACATCTACAGTCAATACACCTCTAAGCACGTACTGTACACAGTATACACCAATCAGTCGTAGCATTAAAAGCATGAACGTTAAAAGCACCTATAGAGGTTCTGTAAGACCTCTGGGTGTGGGCTGTGGGGTCTGGCACCAGGACGTTTGGGGACCAGGAACAGCGGATCCTTTGGGTCCTGTGGGTAGCGGGATGGGGGATGGCGCCTCAGACTTGTTCGTCATTGGTGCTCGATTGGACTGGAATCTGTGGATATCGGAGGCCGGGTCGATGGTTATGGGTTCTGTGCCTGCTGGGCCTCGTGCATTGCAGGATGTACTGCAATGAGCCTTCTGGTGCCTTTCTATCATGGCCAGCATTGCCTTTTTTTCAGTGATTTGTGCTGCATTGGCTTTTCTGGCTAGCCTTTGGTCCCGACAGACATGGGTGTCACCAGTTTGTTGGTACATAGTTGATGATCAATGTTCTTCAGTTCACTCGTCGGTGGCGTTGATGTTATAGCTGATCTGTATATTAAGGGTCCCTATTACGAATAAAATATACTTTTCGGCCATGTTTAGAAATTCAGAGGAATACTCTCTCTTCCTGGACACATACAAAAAAAATTCTGTACTCTCCATCCTTTTTCCATTTTGTATCAAACAAACTAATCAAGAGATCCTCCCCGGTTCAATGCTCAGCTCCGCCCAATTCTTCTCAGCTCTGCTGTTCCCTGGGCGCCATTTAAAAAAACTACAATAAATAAAGGATAACCTAAAATCTTTTTTAACCCAGACTGGTTAGCAGTTAACCAATGAAGAGAAAAAGGGCACAGTGGCTTAACGATTAGCACTGTCTGTACGCACCTCCAGGTCCTGGGTTCAATTCCTGTCTGGGAGTCTGTGTGCATGAAGTTCTTCCCATGCTTGGTGGGTTTCCTCCCATAGTCGAAAAACATGCAGGCTAGGCTAACTGGCGTTTCCAAGTGGCCCGTAGTGTGTGAATGTTGACCAGACGTCACGCCATGGTCATACAAAATGGGAATAAATACCTTGACCTCCATGGTCCCTAGTTGGACTACAGAGGTTCCCAGATGGATGGTTGGATGAACAATATTACATATATTTCCCCCCTTATTTTGTTGAAATGTGGGTGGGAACTACTTGTAAAGGTCCCAAAGGTTTCCAGTCTCTGTGCTCTGATTGGCTAGGAAAATGTACTACGTCAAAGGGGTGATCTGGGGCGGTTCGTTGAAAGCGCCAGACACTGAAACAGCGTGTTTGGAAAAGGAGTGAAAAGGAAAGAAAATTTTAATTGTGTTATTTTTTGCTAGACACATTTTGGAGACCAATAAGATGTATGACACAAGCCATTTGTGTAAACAAACAAAAAAAGTACATCATGTGTGACCTTTAATGTTTTGCAATATATAGTAATAATTGACATTTGTATTATGTACAGCATTACAGTTCACATAAGAGATGAAGTGTTCCATCAACATGGATGCTGTGGCACACCAGGAAACATGAAACCCTGTCTACTGTAGCCTTCAGGTGGAGGTTCACATGTTCTCGCTTGTTTGTTCAGGGTCCTATGTCACACTTATAAAAAAAAAAAAAAGAAGAAGCCGATTCTAAATTGCAGAAAAGCTAATGAGTGAGTGACGTGTGTATTGTGTGATGTTCTGTGTTGGACTCGTGTCCTATCCGGGGTGTATTCTTTCCTCAGACTATTGTTCCCAGAATAGTCTCCAGATCCTAAATAAAACAGTAACTTAAGATGAATGAATGAATGAAAATTTGATGATGTACTGTACAGTAGTTAGCGATTCTGCTGCTAGTTAGTTGGTTGTTGGGGCATTTCCATGAGTCCTGTGAGACGCGTCATGCTGTCTTCTCCATAGAGAACAATGCTAATGCATTGAAACCGACACAAAACGTCAAAAAACGTAAAAGTGCTGCATAAGTGATGATAATCAGGTTTTAAAGTTTTACAGATTCTGTCCTCGCCATTTTTCAATTCAGCTCAATTCGGCATCGAATCAACGTAGCCATACAAAGTTAATGAGAAATCCAAAGTGTGCAGATAATTAAAAGCTGGACTCTGAGTTCCAGAACGCAATGCGGTTAAATAATGCAGGGGCATGAACAGCGAGCAACTTGGCTCATCTACAGTAATCTGCGATATCCGACGTCAAGCATAGTCTTAGCATTGAAGCTAAAGAGTTGAGAGATCTAGAAAGGAAAATGGATGAGGATTTCTCCCTCTTCTCAAATTTACTAAGTCTTATTCACTCATTTTCTCTACCTGGGTATAGGGGCGGGGGGCCTGGAGCCTGTCTCTGGAGACTTAGGGCATGAGACGGGGTACACCCTGGACACACACGTACACACACTCGAAATCCAGTTAGCTTAATCTCCACGCCTTTGGACTGTGGGAGGGAAGCGGAGTACCCGGAGGAAACCCACCAAGCACAGGGAGAACATGCAAACTCCATGCACACACACCCCGGATTGATTCCACCACGCCGTCCCTCTTCTCAATTCATTCTTGGAAATTCCTCCACGAATCCTCTGCATGCATGACCTCATCGTTGGTCTCGCTGTGATTGACAGAACAGAGTGTTCCATCCTTTGCACCCTGTCTAGACGCCCACACGCCGCACGGCTGTGACATCATCACCATTCGAGCTCACGGTCTCGCGACACGTTGAGGGTGAGCACGTTTCCCTGAAACACTCCCGAATTCCCGACAACAGACTCATCCCTTCGTCGTTTGCACATGTAGCGAACGACCGTGTCGTGTAGTTTAATTAAAACGCTTTCCATGAAAACCTGTTTTCAACATCTGTTTGACTCTGTGTGTATTAAGCAGCAGGACGTGGAGGATCTACCGCACTGCTGCTTGTTGAAGATTTACTGTATGCAGTCAGGGGAGGCAATCAGTTATCAGGATAAATGGAAATGAATCTCTTTAATGAAGCACAGACACAGCAGGCACCGTAAGATTAATTCGGTAATGTTTGCTGTATTTGTCGAGGCATATTTGTTATCGCAGAAGCGGTTAAGCAATTATTTTATAAAATGCATCGGAAAATAAATCTCGTTCGTTAATCTGAAGGTAGCGTAACGTAACACAAACTTTGTCCGGTTTAGAAAGAAATATGGCGCGACATCATTCAGGAGTTAAAAGAGGCAGCTCTTGTCGGTGACCGGAGCCAAATGATCTGGATCACTGACAAGAGGCAGATTTTCCGAGCAAATTTAATCTGTACAGTACACAACGGCATTGTGGGACAAATCCATTAACCAACATGAACATATGCTGTATACCATACTGTATAGGCAGAGATCCCAATGTGCATCGCTGGCCTAAATAAAATGATTTGGCCCCTGGTCCTAATAGTCAGGGAGAGACATGTGTTGCAGCAGCGCAACCTGTTCATTCATAATCACTGCGGTCAGACCTTATGTTTAATTATTAGTGATTTCAGATAAGATGCAGCTACCCTTACATATGGTGTCTTCTCTTAAAGGCAGCGATTAAACAACAGACTTTATGTTATCTCAGCTATGTTTGTTAGCTAGTTTGTTTTCTACACCGTCAAACAATCGTCTACGTATAGCAGTTTTTACATCAGTTTCAAACGGCATACTTGTATTTGGCCCTCAGTTAAGATTTTCCCACATAGCTAAGGTCGTCTGAATTTTGACTTCCCTTTGAGAGCTGTGGCAAACCGGAGGCGTGACGTTCACTGCGTTGAGTGACGGGGATTTCATGCGCCTCAATCTGTTGTCTCTCCTCGCTCACTCCGTAGGGTCCCTACGTACAGTAGGCGCCCCCCCCCCCCCCCCTCGCGCACCTGCAGCTGGGGCCACCTGGTCGAGCTGGCTGGCGATAATTAACTGGGCTTTTATAAAAGCGTGTTATAAAAGCGAGGCACGGAGTTTAGCCCAGGGTCCGGGAACAAAGTAAAAATCGTGTGGTGGAGCTATGGAGAGTGGCATGTGAGCGGGGCGATGTTACGCGCCCCAGAGACCCGAATGCCGGCCTTTGATCTCACTTAGAAAAAACTGCACAAGCCCCCGCAGCACCTAAACTCCCGCGCAGAGCCAGGCTTCACGTCCCACCCAAGCGACGGACGCCAAACAAGAGACTCCCGTCTGTGGCCGCGCCCAGAGAGAGCTGGGAGGGGGAACCATGGTAGTGGGAGGGGTCGCTTAAGGAGCGCTACCTCCGCGTGCGCCATTCTGCCCCTCTGCCCACCACCACATTTCGTCAGCCGTGTGCCCGCATGCCAGCTGGGCACTTCTGCACATGCACCCTTTTTTTTCCTTTTCTCTCTTCTTTAACCCTGTCCTTCTCCATTTTCTTAATAAAATTACCCTTTTTCCAAAAAGATCGAACGCGTTACAGGTATTTAGAGGAACTAAAAAGTGTATGGTACCAGAACGTGCCAGGAAAACATATTTTGCAGTTCGCTTATACTTATATCTCACATTTAAAGGAAGAGAAAAAGGAATATTGAAAACTGAATACCTATCAAACCTGCAAACATAGTTGGGTCCGGCCGTACCAATTCGGCTTTTCAGGAACATGCGACAAAGTAAGGTAGTGGATGTACAGGATACAATTGCGTAGCAGCGGATCAGTGGTTAAGGCTCTTGGTTGCTGATCAAACAGTTCGGGGTTCAAGCTGCCACTGCTGGGTCTTGAGAAAAGCTTTTGATCCTCTCTATATCATGGTTGACGCTGTACTACAGTATGACCCCCTAGAACAAACAAACCTGTGGACAAAAAAATGGGAGGAGACCATACAGTATAGCTAAAAGTGTCATATTTGCATATCGCATATGATGTTGAATCTTATTCAGCAGGATACCAGATCAGAACCCTTTACTTTGTCTACTTTGTCTCAGGGTCTGTACAGTACAGTATGTACTCCTACTGTATATGTGGATGATGGTTGCTATGCAGCTGTCATTGGAAAAGCTCAAGATGTGTCACAGTCCGTCAAGGTTCGAGTTTATTGACATGAGGTCTGACTTGTGTGCCATAACTTAACCGTTTAAATTATGAATGTTATCATGACATTCTGAGCGGTGACATCACCTACAGTATGTCCGCTTCCTTTCTACTGTAGCTGGGATGCTGCTGGCAGATACTGCATACAGCAAGGTAACTGGGGATGTTGCACCTGAAACATCTCAGCACAAATGGGAATAGAATAAAAATGTGTCAGTGGTAGTGGCAAAAGCATGTACTTGTCCCTGAGGCAGTGGTTTAGTGAACAGTTCCTTCTTTAGGGCACAGCCTTAGGAGTTCTCACTAGTCTGGGGACTTACGGGAAGAAAAAGAAAAGAAAAAGAAAAAACGAGTGAAAGAAAGTGCATACTGCCAACACCACTAAGCAGCAACAAAAATCACAGTGCAGTAATAGTTGAGTGGGACAGAAGGCTCTGGAGATGGGAAGACACCTTCCTTCTGTCTCCAAGAGTTTACATTCAAACCTACACAGTGGTGGTTGATCAGTTCGCAAATATATTCATTATAAAGGTGATTTATACAGAATATACAGTATACAGCCCTTATGGGCCAAAAATATATAATGCAATATATTAAATAATACATTATATAGGAAACTAGTGCTTATATTTATTAATATATTGTAATATATGAATGGACCATGTATGGATATATACAGGTATATTGCCATGAAGACTAAATCCATTATATTTATACATTATATAATTGTTTTATTGAAACATTATTGAAACTTTATACATGTTTAAGAATTATACACACACTTTTACATTGTCGGTGTGCTCTGAATAATGTCTATAAAGTCATTTTTGTTTGAACTACATTAACATATAAGCATATTGTAAATATATATATATAAAGAAATAGATATATTCAATCAAATTCAAAGATAAAATATATGAAAAGCGGCAATTCCTTAGGCATTTTTCTATATATTGTAATATATATACTGTATACACAATATATTATTCTGTATATTGTGAATACTTTTTTATATGAATATATTTTTTCTGTTAATTATTTGTTAGTATCAGTTAGTGTAGAAACGAGGAATATTAACATTATAAAATCTTTACAATTTACCAGTACAGTGGAACCTCGGATTGCAAGTAACGTGGTTTACGAGTGTTCCGCAAACCAAGCAAAGATTTTTAATAATTTTTTATTTGGAAACCGAGCCAGTATTAGTTTACGTGCGCCGTATTTTGACACCGAGCGTCACTCTCACACACACACGGCGCCTGCGCGCACCAACGGAAACACTTATCTGTCAGGATTTATTTGTCCTTTTTTTTTTTAAGTAAAGTGCAGATTAATTTGTTTTATTTTGATTTTATAGATTGTATTAATTATTTTTATGTATTTATTTTTTGGGGCTGTGGAACGAATAATTTGAATTTTCATTATTTCTTATGGAAAATGATGGTTTGGTTTACGAGTGTTTTGGAATACGAGCCCACTTCTGGAACGAATTATGCTCGTAATCCAAGGTTCCACTGTATATTTAATATATGGAGATTCATATTATCAGATTTCGAATCTCACAGAACTCACTGGACATTACAGTAGAAGACTTTATTTGTCTTATACTTTTCAAAACACTGACATTCTTTTCTTCACATATCCCAGCTTGTTGGAGACGGCACCCCTGAAACGGCACCGCCGGAGCAGAAAGTGTCAAACAGAGGCAGCTTTGTGGCCCTGGGGTTTAAATTCCTGACCTTCTGATCATTAACTTAGCACCTCAACCCCTGAGCCACAACTGCCCCTAAATGTGAAAGCAAAAGCTCTACTACTGTATCTGCACCCGCAATAAATAGCCACATTCAAAAGAAATCATGAAAAATAATCTGATCATATTAGGCAAATACAACCTTAGATAACAATGTCATATAACTTTTTTCACTGTACCATTATTTATTTTTTACGAA
>JAAGKR010010407.1:5282-22889 GCA_011419295.1 Clarias macrocephalus | reverse complement strand
CATACTTTTAGAACACATATATGATATGGTAGTATATACAATGAAAAAGCTATTTACACATGAGTGCTCAAATGTAAAGCAAACGCAATTATTAATTTATTGTGTATATTTAACTTCATTCAGCCGTTTAAGTTACATAAAAATAACGTGCCTACTAGCCCACTATTATTTTCTGTTCAAATTTAAAGATGCAGATGCGTGTGTGCAAAAAGAGGAAGTACAACAAAGAATACGAAAGTGTATAATCTTTAATAAAGTTGGCCTAAAACAATATTGTCTCCAAAGCTGAAGCAAACATTATTTTGTTTTTGTTTTAGTCTATTTGTTGAATACAACGTGACTGCGCGCTCCAAGGTGAACACATGCAGACCCCCAGTTACTGTAATCCCTCTTCTCACCTTTCATTCACAATAGGTGTGAAGTTATCAAACCGGTTTCGCTGATGGGGGAATTGGCAGAATTGAGGGGTTTAAAAAGAATGAACAAGACCAAGCAGACGTCTCTGCCTAAAATGTATTTCACCAGCAAACATAAACATAAACAGAAACAAATAAAATGTTTAATGGTATCAATTAAATCAGACTTCATAGTATTTCGTAAAATAACAAAACCCATTTCCTTCCTGGACCTTTTGTCCGCATCACAAACTGTAAACTGAAGCTCAGCATGTCTACTTTCCTTGTTTTAATCTGTAATATTTAAGTGAAATACATTTTGTGTATATGCTTAAATACTCCTTTTTATTTATGGTCTGGTGTAGTATGTTTGATCTACATTATTGCAAGAGGCGATGACTTTCTGGGGGAGTATGTCTACAACTTTTGTAAAGTGAAAGTACGAGCCGCGGGTTCACGCACGCCAATGAACAGCTTTATTTCAGTCATAAATCCACAATCACATTCCAGATATTATTTTCAGCCGTGGTCAAATAATGGATGAAATAATTATTCAATGCTGGACACAAACAGCAAAAAAGCCAGATTATTATTTTTATAAAAAGCACGAAGCATTTCTGTTCATATTTGTTCATTCATGTCTTCTGTCGACACATTTTTATGTTTTAACAAAGACATGTTGACATGAATCAGGACATTCGCATAGTTAACACTATCAGATAGCCTACTATCAGAAAATTAAATAAATTTCAAGAACATTTAAACTGAGGCATTGGCACAGTCTTTCATTGTTTTGTCCCTGTTAAGACATTACAAAAACTATATAAGAAACTTATTATGAATTTTAAAGCACGATTTAGTATGAGGCGCCGTGTAGGGCTTAAATCAAACTTCACGTATGCAAACAGACGTGAAACACTTGCATACACATATATGAAACAGTCACACATCTATATATACTAGTAACTGCTCCAACACCTACATATGAAATGCGTGTGTGTGCGCGGAGAGTTTGTGTATACGTGCGCGCATCTCATAAGTGTGTGTATGCGCGCATTTCATATGTAGTTTTTTGATCAGTTTGTAGTATGAATAGATGTGTGAGTGTTTCATATATGTGTATGCAAATGTTTCATGTGTGTGCATGATTGAAGTGTGATTTAAGTCCTATACGGCGCCTCATAATTTAGGGCATCTCTGTTCATAATTATGAACATAATATGAAGCACATATACACACATTCATCATAAAAGATCTATTGTAAAACAAAATAAAATTCATGTTTGCTTTAGCATTGGAAACAATATTGTTTTAGGCTAACTAATTATACACAATTCTTCGTTGTACTTGGTCTGGCTTTTAGATAAAGTCCTTCCATGCGCCATCTGGCGGATTTTCAGTGAAGCACAGTGAAAAACACATTTATTTAAATTCCCGAATGTTGCTTGTGGGATCTCGCGGCATGTAGTGGGCCAAATTGCGGGATCTTGTGGAAAAAGGCGCGCATTCATAATGGCCACATTTGTATTTTTTGCATGTGGAACAAATAATTAGAATTTCTGTGATTTCTTATGGAAAATACGATTTGGTTTTACGGGTGTTTTGATATATGAGTCCGCTTCCAGAACAAATCAGAGGTTCCACTTCAAAGATGTGAGTGAGTTGTTACTACAGTTCATCTATCACTTTAAATATTGTTATATACACTGTTAAACATTAGATCTCTCACATCTAAAGCAGTTATTGTTAATAAAACTATCACAGATCAGGAATTTGATATATTATGTTTAACAGAATATTATATTAATCTGGATTAAACAGAACGAGTATGTAGCTTTAAATTAGAAACTTCAGTTTGAACTCATCCCTTGCTTCATACCTTGCTGAAAGTGGTGCGAGATTCATAACTAAACCGTAATATTAAACCCAAGGCTCTGCTCTTGTGACTTTCCCTGTTCTAGTAAATATAAACAGAACTCCATTAACTTTCATGCTCTAAACTGTTCATGCATATGTGTGTGTGTGTTTGTGTAAGTGATGAAATAGCGTAGTTTCATTTAACATAGTTTAGTTCAATAAATTCTTGCTTCTTTATAAAAAAAAACTGTTGTCTTGGTCATGAATTTTAAAGTTTAAACGTTTGCCCAGATCTTACGTTACCTTGCTCATAATTGCTAAATAATACACTTTGTGTTATCATCGGTGGCCATGTAATAAGCAGAACTAATAAGCGTACTTTAAAATAGTCCGCTCGGAGATTAGAACATAAATGGCATCAAACTAAATTGTTAGTATTTTAAATAGCATGGAAGGAGAGCATCCTGAACTATAGAAAAGCTCTTAGTGTAGCTAGATCAACGTATCTCTCCACTCTTAAAGAAAATAACAAAATTTTTATATCGTAGCGTAATTTTATTTAATATCGTAGCAAAGTTAACCAGAAATAAGACCACTGCAGAAATCTCTAGAACAACATTGTGTAGAAGTGAGGACTTCATGAACCTTTTTAATAATAAAATTGTAAATATTAGGTATAAAATTGAGGCTTTGAAACCGGACAATGTAATTGATGCAGATGTTAAACTAACCATGTCAGATCAGATGCAAATTCATCAACCTGTATATTAGATCCTATAGCAACACATTTTCTCAAACAGATAGCGCCAAAAATAACAGAACCCCTGTTGAAAATAATTATTTATTCACTCAGCATTGGGTATGTTCCAAAATCTTTTAAATTAGCAGGTCTTAACCAATAATTAAGAAGTATGACCTCGACCCCTGTCAACTGTTCAAATACAGGCCGATATCAAACCTCCCTTTTGTGTCTAAGATTCTGAAAAAGATAGTAGCGGAGCAGCTTTGTTCATATCTACATAGAAATAGCATACATGAACTGTATCAGTCAGGATTTAGGCCTCATCACAGCACAGAGACAGCACTCATTAAAGTAGTAAATGACCTCCTTTTGGCCTCTAATCCGGGTTGCATAACTATGCTCGTATCTATGCTTGACCTCAGTGCCGCTTTTGACACCATTGATCATAGTATTCTCCTTTACAGATTAGAAATGTAGTAGGAATTAAGGGAACAGCCCTGTCCTGGCTCAGATCCTATTTGTCGATTGTTATCAGTATTTAGATTTAAATGGTGATTATTCTTCATGTTCTCTAGTGAAGTTTGGTGTTCCACAGGGTTCGGTTTTAGGTTCGGTTTTCCACTGCTTTTTTCCCTTTACATGCTTCTTTTGGGCAACATAATCCGTAAGCATGGTATTTCATTGTTATGCTGATGACACTGATAATTATACGTCTCAGCAAAACCAGATGAGAAAAACCAGCTTGCTAAAGTTGAGCAATGCGCAAAGGATATAAAAGACTGGATGCTAAACTTTCTTCTGCTTAATCCTGATAAGACAGAAGTAAGATTTTAGATCACACTTTAACTTTAGATGGCCTTTCTGTTCTATCTAGTGCAACAGTAAAAGACCTCGGTGTGATTTATAGATTCTAGTCTTTCATTTGAAGCTCATGTAGACAATATCACTAGGATAGCATTCTTTCACCTCAGAAATATTGCCAAGTTAAGGAATATATTGTCACTAAACCTTGCAGAAAAACTAGTTCATGCTTTTAGGTTGGACTATTGTAACGCCTTACTGTATGGTTGTTCACCTAGGTGCATAAACACGCTTCAGTTAGTTCAGAATGCAACAGCGAGAGTCCTCACTAGAACCAGAAGATACGAGCACATCACCCTTATCTTTACTTCATTGGCTCCCTGAAAAAAATACTACTTTTGACATATAAATCATTAAATGGTCTCGCGCCACAGTATCTGAGTGAACTGCTAGTGTCTTACGATCCGCCACGCCTACTTCAATCAAAGGATGCTTGTCAGTACCACATATTATGAAAACTACAGCAGGGGGAAGCGCTTTTTCTTACAAAGCCCCAAAGTTATGGAATAGCCTTCCAATTAATGTTCGGGACTCAGACACAGTCTCAGTGTTTAAGTCTAAGCTAAAAACCTTTTTATTTAACCAAACATTTTTGTAAATAGATTTGCCTTAGGTAAAGGAGCAGGAGTATTATGATGAAGTGGTATGTTTAGATGTTGTCTTCCCAACTCTCATTGATCACTCAGGTTTATTGATTATTATCATGTCTGTGTTTCCTTTTGGCTCTCCCTTTTAGTTATGCTGTTACAGTTAGTCCTGCCAGAGTCCCTGCTTGCACTCTACACTAAATATACATTCACCATATACATTGTGACTATTTACATTTACATTTACGCATTTGGCAGACGCTCTTATCCGGAGCGACTTACAAAAAGTGCTTTAAAGTTTACATCACTGGATAGATACTTACACTTGGTTAACTAGGTCAATAAATAAGTGCCATTAATCAAACACAACTGGGAAGTCTCTGCTGTACCGACATCTAGAGGACGTTCGTTCCACCACCTAGGTGCCATAACAGAAAAGAGTCTGGATGAATGCCGCCCTTGATTCCTGAGAGATGGTGGGATGAGGCGAGCAGTGCTGGATGATTGGAGGAAACGTGGCGCAGTGCGTGGTGTGATTAGAGCAGAGAGGTAAGAGGGTGCTGGGCCATTTGTAGCTTTGTAGGCAAGCATAAGTGTTTTGAATTTGATGCGGGCAGCTACAGGAAGCCAGTGCAGGGAGCGGAGGAGTGTGGTGGTGTGGGAGAACTTGGGAAGGTTGAAACAGAGACGTGCTGCTGCATTCTGGATCAGTTGCAGAGGACGAATTGTGGCCAGCCAGGAGTGAGTTGCAGTAGTCCAGTCTTGAAATAACAAGAGACTGAACAAGCACCTAAGTAGCCTGTGAAGAAAGAAATGGGCGGATTTTTCTGATATTGTAAAGAAGAAATCTACAAGAGCGAGTAAGGTTAGTTATGTGTGGGGAAAATGACAGATGATTGGGTTACCCTAAGATTGCGGGCAGTGGCTAAAGGAGAGATTTGATTGTTGTCCAGGGATATCACAAGGTCTTGACCTGGTGATGAGTCACCAGGGATGAACAACAGTTCGGTTTTACTCATATTGAGATTCAGCTGATGAGCTGCCATCCTGGATGAGATGTCTGCCAGACATGCTGGGATCCGGGTGGAAACCTGAGTGTCAGTGTCATCTGCATAACAATGGTATGAAAATCCATGCGATGATATGACTTTACCAAGAGACCGGGTATAGAGGGAGAACAGAAGAGAACCAAGTACTGAGCCCTGTGGGACACCAGTAGAAAGTCTACGTGGGGCAGATGCGGATCCCCTCCAAGTCAACTCATACGACCTATCTTCTAGGTAAGGAACAAACCATTGCTACGTTGTTCCAAAAATTCCAAGGCTTGTAAGAATAGATAATAGAATTTTGTGGTTCACTGTGTCAAATGCAGCTGACAGGTCCAGGAGGATCAGGACAGATGACAGTTTAGCAGATCTAGCAGCATGGAGCTTCTCAGTGACTGACAAAAGGGCAGTCTCTGTGGAATGTGCCACTTTGAATCCAGATTGGTTGGGATCATTAGGGTTGTTCTGTGAATGATAAAGAGACATTTGGTTATAAACAGTCCTTTCAAGAATTTAGGAGATCAAAGAGAGAAGTGATACCAGGCCATAGTTGTTAACTTCTGATGGGGCCAGACAGGGTTTCTTTAGGATGGGAATAACCCTTGCCTTCTTAAAAGCAGCAGGGACATGACCAGATGATATGGAATGGTTGATGATGATTGTGGTAAAGGGAAGGAGGCTTGTGAGATGGCCTGGAGCATTTTGGAATGGATTGGGTCTAATGAACAGGTGGTGGGGTTAGATGACGAGATGATCTGCTGAATCTCATGAGATGACAGGTTGGAGAATTCTGCTAAGGGAGGGAAGGGAAGGTCCCGAGGTTATGCTGTAGGAGTTTGGTTGGGAGCGAAAGACTGGTGGATTGCTGCAATTTTCCCATCGTAGAATGTGGCAAAATCGTCAGCAGTCAGAGAGGAAGGGGCAGGAGGAGTCGGGGGGTTGAGTAGTGAGGAGAAGATTGTGGAGTTTGCCAGGATCATGTGCAGAGGCTTCTAGCTTTTCTCTGTAGAAGGCAGTTTTGGCAGAAGTCGCATCACATGAGAATTTGGAGAGAAAAGTCTGGTAAGAGACAAGACCGCCATCAAGCTATGATTTCTTCCATCTTCTCTCTGCAGTTCTGACTATGACCATACCTAACTGTTATCTCCTCTTCTGCTCTCCCCTCTCCTTTTCTCTCTCCCCCTCTCTCTCTTTCCCTCTCTCTGTCGAGCTACTCATGTTGTTCCTAAGCTGCCATTAATCCAGACTCTCTCTGCCCACTAGACCTGTCTGACTCATCCTGATGCCCCGCTTCTGGTTGTAGATCTCATCACATGGATGCTCTGTGTGTGTCTTTCGGAGGCGCCCAGTGTATGTGGACAGTTTTACTCTACCATGAAGATGGTTCTGGCCTTGACTGATGACAGCTGTTTCTCTAAGGACTTGACTTGCCTGCAGTTGCTCGATAGTTCAGGACTGGAATTTCCTACAAGTCTACCTGACCCTCCAATAACTACCTGCACTCCATATTAACATAACATCAACTGTTATACTGAACTGCCTGCCACATACAACGGTTTTTAAAACAAAATTTAATAATGTAAACATCTTTGTGCAACAGTGGTCCTCGGTGAGCATAGAAATAAATTCACTCTGTTCTTGACTCACTTGCTGTCACCGCTAGTCAGGAAGGGAAACTGGCAGTTCACTGGCAGTCCACGTTTGCCTCTGGAACCATCCGAGTTTGTTGTGGATGGCCGGTTTTGACAGACAGCATACAGCCTACGGTACCACAGGGCGGAACAGCAAGCAACCAAGCCGATCTGGCCGTCTTCGACTCTGAATCATTAGCAACTCAAGAAACTCTGTAGTGGGAGGAGTAAACGGAAGTTCGGGATGGCAGCTTTTAATTGATGCTGTGGCTGAAGACATCGTTTCCCCACTCTCTGAATCCCCACTTGCAGTACACCTGGTTGGTGTAAGAAAGTCTGGGGTTAGGGGGTGCGTACAGTTCAAACGTGTACTAAGAGCATCTCTTAGTTGCGCTACAACAGAAGAGTGGGTCTCAACAAGTCCTTTGTGGGTGGCTTGCAGATCTGCAGAATTTATTCCGAAGGGCATACATCTCTCCCTTGCACACAGCTGCTGTTTCAGCACCTCGATCTCTGTGTCATGCTTCTCCAGCTCAGACCTCAAGTCCACCACAGTCTGTTTTTGTTCAACTACATTAAGAAGTAAATGAAGAAGAATAAAAGCAAATTTGTTATTCGTTTGCACTTTGCACTGTAAAAAAAAAAAAAGTTGCCTCAACATAAAAATGTTTAGTAACAAGTTGCACATCTTTTTTTTTTTAAAGTTTACTCAACTTTAAGAACAATTTACTGGCCAAATAAAATATTTTACCTTGATGTGTAGTTGACACAGTATTTACCCAGACACTGACCACAACTGAACTTCCAAGCGTGACGATGCATGGTTTATTTATGATAACAGAGCATTAGCCCATACTTGAGCACCTATTCTTCGTTTTAACCCCCATACATTCTACTGGGGTATAATCTCCCTAATATTAACACCCATCCTCACTAGTTCACACAATTAAAAATAATGAAAAAAGAAGGAGGAGGAAGAAAAGAAGATAAGCAGATAAGTAAGCTAATATATGAAATAAAATAAAACTGTAATAAGCAAGAGTATATAAACAATTACATATACAGTGGGATGTGTTAAGAAATAATTTAGCATTTTTAGAATGAAACGCACAATGCTGAATAAAATCACATAACCTATAGTGTCTAAAAAATAATAAATGCAACAAATAGTTAACTCTAACAATAAGTGACATATTAATTAATACTGTGGACAAATAATAGCCTGTATGATTAATTTTTGCTCTTTTTTTGTGACGTTCTCCACAACAAACAAGTTCATTGAAATAAACGGTGGTCATTCCAAGTTCATCATTCAAACAGCCATGAACACACAACGTCACTTAACGGATGAGCAGCGTCACCTGGACATGGCGTGCCTTCGGGTCGGTGGCAGGCAGTCACTGTCAGGGAATACCACTAGAGGGCGCCAAAGCGCCCAGAGACTCCATTTTGTTTCCTTTTGTTTTCATTTGTAGTTTATGTTGAACTGTATTTCCCAGAATGCACCTCGGTCAGGTGATGTGGGTGCTCACCTGAACCGAGGTTGCTCATTAGTTTGATTATAAATGTTCCTGAGTTTCACTAGTCTGGGTCTTGCATCTGTTTGATTTGGTTAGCTGTTAAGTTCTGTGTTTTCTCCTAGCTCTGTGTTCTCCTAGCCTTTGTCAGTCTCTTAGTCTGTATGCAAACTCTAGTCCGTGTAGCTCCAAAGTTCCATTTTTATAGTTTGTCTGTCCTATGTTTAAAGTTCATGTTCTGTTCCTTTTGTTCCCTGTTTTGTGTTGATTAAAAGACTTTTGACCACATCGCCTCTGCCACTATGCCTATCCTTCTTCCCTCGAACAGCAAACGTAACAGTCACATGATGCTCATGAATTTGGTGTGTCTCAAAGTGTCGTCAGCAGACTTGCATCAAGACACAGAACTACTGGCAGAGTTCATGACAGACCCAGGAGTGGAGCCCCACGAGTGACAGGCCGCAACAATGACCAGTACCTAAAGATTTATGCACTCAAACATCTTCATGCAACTGCCACACAGCTGCAGGCCCATTTACCAGATGTGAGGGGTACTAGGGTTTCCAGACAAACCATTCGCAACCGACTCCACCACTTTGGCTTGAATGTCACACGAATGTTGCAGGTGACTCCACTGACACCAAGACACCACCGTGAACGTTTGTAGTGGGCACAAAACCATGTGACCTGGACAATGCAGCAGTGGTCTACCGTCCTGGTCACTGATGAGTGTCGGCCACCGTTGCTGGAGAAGGCGAGGTGAGCGATACGCTGAGGTCAACATGGTCCACAGGGTTTGCTTTGGTAGAGGAGATGCAACAGTCTGGGCAGGCATCACCAGGCAGCGCAAAACAGATTTGGTTATTGTACATGGCTCAGGCTTTGCATTCTTACCTCAGAGACATCATCGTCCCCCAATTTCGCCAACACACCCCCAACTTTCTGTTCATGGATGATAATGCTCCACCACATCGTGACAGATTTGTCACAGCTCGACTTCAGGAAGTTGGAGTGCCTCATATGGTATGGCTATCAATGTCCCCTGACCTGAAACTGATAGAGCACGTCTGGGACCAGTTTAATCAGAGACTGGATGATTGTACCCCATCCCCACGTAACCTGAGAGCTGCGTGTAGCACTTGTGAAAGAGTGGAACGCATTGCCTCAGAACAACATCATGAGGCTAGTGAGGAGCATGAGACGTCGCTGTCATTGCAGCAAATGGTGGAAACACCCACTACTGACATTGTCAATTTTTGTTATTAGGGGCTATCCTTGTTATTGTCCAAATTTTTGGGGTAATAAATATTAAACTAATGAGAATTATGTTTCTTCTCATACATTATTAGTAATATCAAAGGGAACTTTTACTTATTTCATTAAAATTCAGAACAAATAGAAAAAGCACTCATGTAAATAACAATATCCCTAACTTATTGTGAGTAGTGTATAATCTAAAGGCTAGATATAAAGGTATACATTTACTTACTATTGCTTAAATTCGATGCAAATAAGAAATGCCTAAATTTAATTTAAATTCTATATTCGTATTGTAATTTTAGTACTGTGATTGAAAATTTGTTTAATGTTTGACTTGTATTTCATAAGGTTTTGCCAGCGGTAGTACAGCACAATGGGGGTCATTATTTATTAAAGAAAATTATAATGATCATAACAGCCTATTGCATTTCATTCTTATAATAACACAAAAACACAAGCGCTTCTATCTACTACAGCGCTTGAATCTACTACAAATCTAAACAACACAAAATATAATATGACACAAAACCCTAGACGCATAGCTTTTCTAATCACACATGATAAAATCTAAAGGCTCACTATGTTAACGTTTACTTTGCTTAAATTCGATCCTAATAAGATTTAATTTTATTTCTACATTTGTACTGTAATTTTAGTACTGTGATTATGAATTCGTTTAACTACAGTGTTTCACTTGATTTTATCCACTACTATGTGCAACTCTGAAGGAGCTGCGGCTCATTAATCCTTGAGAGAACGAACTAAGGCCTGAGGTGTCGGTCTATAGTTATATAGCGCCACTCAGCGATAAAAGCCACCAAGTGCACAAACCCAAATGCTGCCACCATGAAGCGCGGTGGTAAAACCATTATTCCAGTTGACTACCTACTGTAACACACAGTATGACTGCAGATCAATTCCTGCTTTCTGTTTCACCCAAATGAGGATGGGTTCCCTGTTGAGTCTGGTTCCTCTCAAGGTTTCTTCCTACTGCCATCACAGGGGTTTTTACTTGCCACTTTTGCCCTCGGCTTCTTCATCGGGGACTATCTGACCATTTTGATTCATACACATTCAAATTCCATACAAACTTATATAATTCTTTTGATTGTGTAAAGCTGCTTTGCGACAATGACGATTGTTAAAAGCGTTATACAAATAAAATTGAATTGAATTGAACTTTACTGGCCACTTTAACTATATAACTGAAGCAGTGCTCATTTGTGATGTTCAGATTGCCAAATCATGCAACCATATTGGAAGTTCATTGCACTGTAAAACTCAAACTGTTTGAGGAAACCGATTGCCTTAAACCATTAAAGTTTATTAACTCATACTATTTAAGGATAAAAAAAATATTACACAAATAACTAACACTATGAAATAATTTGGACTCATATGAAACATTCATCCTAACTTGTTAAAAATTAGTAATTCAAACTTATCTGGATTGAGTATGACAAACTTTTATGAATATTTTTACACAAATATTATCACTTAAGTTCCATTTACTCATTCTTCTTCCACTAAGGAAAATTATTACAATCTAGTTAGGGCAGCTTTAATCTTTGTTGTGGTTACTTAAGTCATTTGAGGAAACTGATTGCCCTATATCATTTAAGTTGTAATAACACAATATACACGCATATATCTGACACAACTTGAACTATTTATTTAGTTCAACGTTTAACAATCACACATGACTACACATTTCAGTGTTCAAACATCTTACTGTTCACAGCTCTCAAAATAAAATTTACTCTTCCCAATTATCTTTGGGTTTTCTTTTACCAGTAAGTGATCACAAAATATACCATCTCAAAGTTTAACCTAACTTTACAATCTGTATGTATCCCCTTCAATTTATTCTATCAAACAAAAACAAAAAAACAATGTCTATTTAAGTCACTGAAATAGGTGTAGAGAACACAATCATATTATGCTGGTAATTATGTGATGTAAAGACATTTTATTCAGAAGCTTCCTCTATAAAGATTTTGGATGTCCACAGACCACAGATATTTTAACAGAATTTTTTCACATTTACTTACAGGCATTTGTTCAATGTTCCAAGATCCAAGAAAAATGAATTCAATTTCCAATATGCTAAACTGAACATTTTATTAATAACACCCACCCAAATTGGTCCTCTCTCCTGTAAGCAGCATACTAAACAAGTTATTGTGCCCATACTCATCACTTCACTTCTTCCATTTAATCGATTTAGAATATTTAGTTTGTTTGATACTATTGTGCACTAGAGTCATACAGTCCATAACTTTATAAAATGAAGCTTTTGTATAAAATGTCACACATGTAAAACTAATATATATATAAACAGTTTAAGTGTTAATGCACTGCAAAACACAGAAGTAATAAGAACTAAAAATTGAAACTAAAAATGTCCCTGCTGAGTAAGTGTAGCACAAACTAGGAACAGCTATGTTACAAAAATATGAAACAAAATTTGACTAAACCATTTATTGTTCTTGTTGACGAACTTTTGTCATGCAAGCTAAAACATTACTTTTAAACACTGCCAACCTTCAGTGGCAAAACAGGCTAATTTCGCAAGGCCTGTAACTTCGGTTTGAGCTGCTTTCTACCATCATCAAGGTTTAACAGAGCAACCTGTATGAACTCAAAAAATCCACTTAGGGTAGCTCAAATGGAGAGCAGAGATCAGTCCAAACAAAATCACCAGTGAATCTGTCCAAGCTCTGTGAGACATTACAACCTGATTCTCAAGGACGATTGACACGTGTTGCTACGTGGGAACTTCTGCTGTTCTACACTGACCACTGCCATCAAAGCTATCGCCCCCTTTTGGGTTGCCTCAAGCTCATCCTGAAAAGGGGAATACACCCTTAGTATGAGTTTTATTTATCAGTGTTATTTAATCAGTTTACAGACAGCTTTCCTCTTATTTACTAGGCAGTCTCCTAGAAATTATGCTTCTATACATCTAAAGTGCATCAGCAAATACAGTTGAGTACAAAAGTTTGCATCCCCTTAATTTGACAGATTAAAAAGTACAACTAGAACTTTTTTCATCAACATTATATTTAATAATAATATTAATTACCTTGCAAATATTAAGACTTCTGATGAATCCTCCTTTAAATATAGCAGTAGGCCAGCCAGGGCTGCTGTTCTAGCTGCACTGATGTCGTTCTTGTCCTGTCGCGCAAACAAAGGAGTGTGTAACAAAAATTCCAGTCTTTCTTTTTTTGTAGAGCTTTAGCAGCTGAGGTGCATATTTGTCAAGTGCAGCAAAGAAGGTAAACGGTAGATTCTGATTGGTGATCCTGTGGAACTCACTGTAGAGCTGCGTGGAAAACAACAAGCACAGGTTATAAAGATATAATAAAAACTCATTACTATACATCTATAAGTCATCTGAGACTGAAAGTACGTCTCTCTATCTTCTTAACTACTCAATTTCAACCACTTTATCCAGATTTCTGACAATGTTGGTCAGAAACAAGGGGCACGTGCACAATTATTTATTTTACTCACTTGAGATTCACAGAAGAGTGCAGGCCATCTGTCCTTAAGTTCAGCAATGGGAGGAGATGAATTTACAATTTCTTCACGTCTGAGTGCAAAGGTGCGCTGCATACAGATCTGGCCATTAAGAATGCACGTTTCTTGCTGTGAAAATGCCGTTCATTACCTGTAGGGGGCAGTCGTGTTTCAATCTGAAGTGTTGTGTGTCTACTGAAGCCAAAAATGTGTTCTCTCTCTAACCCTAACCTATGCGCCCATTGATAACAAGCGACAGAGCTCATAAACGTGTCGAGCTCAAACTTTAAATACTGATATGTATTTATTCTTCACTTTATTCTCAATGATGATACTTCTTTGACTGCACTTTCTCCATTCAGTATTATTATCATTAGTAGTAGTAGTGAAAACTACCGCTGATTAATTATCTCTGCAATAGTTAAAACAGCGGATTAATTTAATTAAATTTGGGGTATTTCTAACAGGCAATCTACTAAATAATAATAAATAGATAAAATAACCAGCACTTTAATATTTAACCCAGCAGTTTTAGAGTGTAACATAAAAAATATTCCATTTGTAAAATAGCAGAGGTGAAATCATAGATTGTGTAAAAACAATACAACAAAGCTTATGGTAAATAAATTCACAGACTCGTCCACTGCAGGTATTAAAAAAATGGTAACAATGTCAATTTTAGAATCCGTAGAAGCTCAGTGGTCCGGACAAAACCTCTCGCGGAGGAGCTTTTCCCTGAATTCACCATTTTCACGGGGGGCATCTCGGTTAATTCATACAGATGTACAGTACTGTACCTATTTACAGTACATGGAATTTTACAGGGTTGTCACTGAACGATTTACCCTGACAAAGAGCAACATAAGAACAGTGCCAGCTGGCACACCTTAAAAATAATTCGGCATCTATTTAGAGCCTTTTTTTTTTCTAAACTTGTGCTACTGTTGTTTACATACAATATTTGTTAATTAATTTTTTTTTCTTTAAATGAGGTTTGGGCTCCGAGATGTTGAGCCTCCTGTACGTAGTCTAATCAGAGCTCTACCGCCCGTTCGAGTGTAATTCATAAATTATGTTTATAATAATGAAATGAGATGCACTAAATCGTGCTTTAAAATTAATCTACAATTCATTTCAAATCCGCGGCTCGCAGTTTCACTTTACAAAAGGCAGCGTTTTGATCAAAAGCATGCGATTTATCGATTAAAATGCAGACATACTGCATTGATGGATGGATGTTGTTGATAAATATTTAAAATGATAATTAAATAAATAGCTGTCCATCTCTTTTGTGTTTATCTTTTCGGTTTATTATACACTTCTGCACCACTAAATTCACACATATCTTGAATGAAAGGTGAGAAGAGATTGATCAGAATCTTCTGAGACCGTGCTTGCTCTGAAGGACTATATTCGAAAAGAATATAGAGAATATAAATTGTAATAATTATATTAAGATAATTAATTAAATAATAAAATTATATAAAATAAGGTCTTTATCTAAAAGCCAGACCAAATTTCTCATTCACATCTGAAGTAGTTAAATATGCTTATACTGTAGATACGTACACTGAAAAAAATTACATGGTAAAAATAAATTTCAAGGAGAACTAGAATTTCCTAAATAAAAGGTAACATACCTACACATTTAATTCATATAATAAATTAACTGAGTGGAAAGAGTTAAATATTATTAGAGAGCATCCTGACGGGAAACATAACGACCTGGTTCGGGAACAGCACCATGCAGGACAGACGAACTCTTCAGAGGGTGGTGCGATCAGCTGAGTGCATCATCCACACCGAGCTCCCTGACCTGCACTCGATCTACAGCAAGTGGTGCTGGACCAAGGCCAGGAAGATCATGAAGGACCTCAGCCACCCCAGCAATGGACTGTTCTCTCTGTTGAGGTCAGGAAAGCGCTTCCGCTCCCTGAAGGCCAACACGGAGAGACTGAGGAGGAGCTTCTTCCCGCAGGCGATACAGTCTCTTAATCAGTACACCACCCAGTACTGATCCACATCCACACATGCTTCTGCACTCTGAACATTCAGGTCATTTGCTCACTAGTCCTCACTACACATCTGCTCTCATGGACATTATGCACACAAGTCACTTTAACCATGTCACTTTACTGCATATTTGCACACCGCTGGACATTCCGTTCCTTATGTCCACTCCATTCCACATTTTCTACATTTTCTATTTTCTATTGTACAGTCAGGTATTTTTCCCACCTTCTTATAATTTCCTTATATCTTCCTTAATGTATATTTGTACCATACAGACATTTTATATTTTATTTTATTCTTCTTAGCAAATTTTTACTTTTATATTCATATTTCTCAAATTTACTTTGTTTTAATATTTATTTTCTATCTATATATATAATTTTTTTTTCTTATTCCTTCCTAGATAAATAACTTTCTTGTTTTTTTTTTTGTTTGTTTCTTTCTTGTTCTATGGTCAGGGCAGTTGCCTAAGCATTTCACTGCATATCGTACTGTGTATGATTGTGTATGTGACAAATAAAATTTTAATTTGAATTAGAATTTATGTATTTTACTTAAATTTGAATGTTTTATAGTCACTCAACATAAACCTAGTAATATTAAGTAAGTTTTACTTTGAAAGTTTAGTTTAAATTTCAAATTACACCGCGCATGCGTGTTTGGAGACGCTGCACCCGCGCTGTGGATCAGTCAGAGGTGCTGCGCGCGTGGCTGGAGCTGGAGTCTGTGGTGTTTGAGGTAAGTTTACTGTTCTGTTTCTGATGTGATTCTCGTTTTCCTGACTTCCAATTAATGTTCATCTTAATCTCAGGACGTACAATTAGCAATATTTCAGTTTTTAATAGTGTAGAGATTCACGTGATATAAAAACCTGAACCTACGGGACACCCCAGGGGTCATGTGGTTAATAATAATAATAATAATAACCGACTGAGCGCGCTGATTAATGAACTAAGATGTGTGTTTCTTACCCCCACCCTCGTGAAAACGGCGTGTTCAGAGAAAAGGTTCGCCCGTGAGAGTTTGTGCTCGGACCCCTGAGCTTCTACAGAGTCTAACATCGGCATTGTTACCGTTTTTAATCACTGGAATGGAAGAGATTTTCCGTATCATAATCTGTATTGCGCTGTTTTTAATCAATACACAACCCAGGATTGATTATGCTGCATTTAAATGTGTAATCTGTAGTTTGTTTATTAAATGTAAAATCTTGTTAACAGATGTTTCTATCAACAGGGCTACTGTACTCTACTGTATATTTCACAATGTGGATACAGTGCAGAAAGTTAATTTAGGACTCTGTAGGAGTTACTGTCCTACTTATCACATTGAGGCAAGTATAAATCTATAGACATATTTGCTTGCTATAATGTTGTTGTTATTTTTATTTGGCCTTCATTGCAAAATATTAAATAGTGGTTATATATGGTTTTATACCATTGTTGTAGTATAACACATTGTGTCTGTTCATTTACAGGTAGTTGTTACTCTACATTGGACACAAGCAGACACCAAATGCAAATGAATACATATGAACATAAAGGTTTGTAGCATCATAAAACTGAGTAATTACTGAAAGAATTCATGTTTGGATGAACTAAAGACAAACTCAGCGCTCATCATACGATTTCCTGACACTGTAAATGTGCAAAGTAATCAGACTATGAAATGTAGCATCTCATGCAATGTTCTACAAATGTTTTACTGATGCAAGATTACTGCTAAAGTAATTTAACCCAAGTTTAACAATCTGAAGTGTATGAAATGATGGTCATTTTTTATTATGTTCTTTTCTGTGTGAGTGTAAGTTTGTGTAAGTCAGCACAGGTGATTGAAGCAATTACATTTTTGTTTATCAAAATAATTATCTTGATCTTTTTCTTGTAAATGTTATACAGGAGGACAGACGAAGTGATGCCTGTTTGCACCATCTTAAAATCCTCGTAGTCCGTACTGTTGAAGGGGAAGAACTGGATGATGTATCCATTATACTTGAAGGAAAGGAAATTTCGCAAGAATGTGGCAATACTGCAAAGTCATGTGCACTGCTCACTGTTCCTATGGATACAAAATTGAACTGAATGCACTTTTATTAAAAATACAACCTGTATCGAGACTGTTAATGTCAAAAACATTCGGTAATGTTGGTGAATAAACTGTTTAATAATATTTT
>JAAGKR010010406.1:0-22902 GCA_011419295.1 Clarias macrocephalus | reverse complement strand
CAGCGATTATTTATGCAAAAATGTCTCCCCTTCCATTTGCTCAAACTCCAGTGTACTGTATATACTGTATGGTTTTGGTATTCCTGATGATTGCTAGAAAGGTATTATATACCCTAGGTGTTTGATAGGATGGTTGGTTATTATAATATTCCAGGTGGCCATAGCATACTAGGTGGCCGCTACAGTATTTCTGTGCGATAGTTATGATTATTCCCTATGTTTATTAGGCTTTTGCCATGCCATTTCAGGTGGTTGCTATGGGGCTACTTTCCTATTCCACGTGGTTGCTAGATAGTTGATGTGCTATATGAAGTGGATGCTGGGTGGTTACTCTATTATTCAAGGTGCTTGAAGCCTATACCTACATGGTGAAATGATTTTTCTGGTGGTTGGTAGTATGTTGTTAGGTGGTTGGAGGTAGGTTAGGTAGGATGTTGTTATATTCCAGGTGGATTTTATGTCTTTCTGCAGGTGGTTTGTTAATGTGTGGTTCAGTTCACACATTTCCCAGTATATGGTTAAGTTCAATCCAATTAAATTTTATTTGTATAGCGCTTTTAACAATTGTCATTGTTACAAAGCAGCTTTTATTTTATTCATTTTTTTGTTCCTGATTTTCTTCCTAATTTCCGTGTCCAATTCCTCCCCGTCACTAGGGGGCTCTCACAGTAAGGCTACTACCATCCAGCTGGGAGGGCCAAAGACGTCACGTGTTTCCTCCGACTGCATCTTTTCGAACTGCCCGCTCACGCACACTCGGAGGACAGCGCTATCCACTCCCTCCGCTTGCTTGAGCTCACAGACGCCCCTGATTGGCGGTAGAGCCGTGATTAATGTGGGAGCACAAAGTCCATCTCATCCCTCCCCTCTGAGAGAGCTTGGCCAATCAGCTCTCTCTAGACCTCCGGCTGCGAGAGGTTACAGCATCACCCGGGAATCGAACTAGCGATCTCCGGATGATAGGGCGAGCACTTAGAGGTGTTACAAAGCAGCTCTACACAATTAAAAGAAACCCATGGAAATTTGTGTGAAATGTGAAAAAAATCCCTGAGATGGCAATAGGAAGAAACCTTGAGAGGAACCAGACTCAACAGGGAACCCATCCTCATTTGGGTGATAATGGATAGCAGGAATTGATCTGCAGTCATAGTGTGTGTTAAAGTAGGTGGCTGGAAATTCAATATAACAGTTGATGTCTTTAAGTTAATATGGAGTCCAGTTCGTTATTGGAGGCTCAGGTAGACTGAAGGAAATTCCAGTTCTCAACTATGGAGCGAGTTGTTCAAGTGATTACTATGATATTTTTGATGGTTCCCAGCATGTTAACTGGAAACTATTGCTTTTCCAGTGGCTGCTGTGTTATCCCAACTAGTTGCCTAAGTTCTAAGTGAGAACGGTGTTACTGTGGAGCCGGGTTGCCAGCTTGATTCTCAATTCTATCTGAACTCTTGAGGGTGTAGGACTTTGCTAATGGGGCTAGCAGTAGGGGGAATCCCTGTCCCCTTTAATTATCTTTTGTGTTTGCAAATAATTGACAAAAAAATTGACAAATAAACAGGCCTGGACCATCTATACATTCCTTTTAATGGGAAAATACAGAATTGCAGATCCTGCGTGACCTTTTAAAAAACTTGTATATAAGCTCACCGTTCTCACTTAGACCTAGACCTAATTAGTATTATGATAAACATTACTAATAACTAGAATGATGCATAAAATACAAAAGGATTGCAAAAGCAGTTGCAGTCGTCAGGGAGGTGGTGTCTAGGCTGGTTATAGATGGTTATGAGTTCCTAGCCGGCCGCTAAGGTGTCGACCTGGTGCTAGCCGTGGCGTTCCAGGTGGTTGCTATCTTGTTGCTAGGCAGTTGCTATGGAATTCATGGTTGCTTGGATGATACCAGGCAATTAGTATTGTGTTCTCAGTTGTTGCTAGGATGTTGCCATGGTATTCTGTGTTGTGGTGAGGGTTAGGGGGTCATTTATTTGGGGAAATGGGGAAATTTAGCACTCGTTCATTATTGGATTACTTTTTCACAGGTAGGTTTGAAACAGCTTTTCTCTTTAAATGATTGAATTTATTAAAGACTGCATGTTGTACTTACTCATGGTATCTTTGTATAATATTAAAATTAGGTTGATGAACTCAACCATTTAAGTTTGACGAATATGCAAAAAAATGTATATAAAAAAATTAGCAAAGGTAATTTTGTTGAACTCTTGCAAACTGTAGACATATCTCCATCTTTTATAAGTTAAACAAAGTGAAAGAAAACTTTGATTTTAGAAAAATATTCCAAGAATCCAAAACAATATCTCAGAAGAGACCCGAGGCAGAAACCACCCCCAAAACATACAAAAGAAAGGAGGAAAAGCATCACAAAGAAGAATGCAGCAGTTTGGTGGTGTCAGTGGGACACAGGCTTGTTGGAGGTATTATAGGAGAGATGCAACTGAAGTTTAAGTGTTTATTCATTATTAATATACATTAATACTGTCTCAATTCAACTCAATTTTTATTTATTTTGGTCATTGTCACAAAGCAGCTTTACAGAATCGAAAGAAATTTATGAAAAAAAGGAACATTTGGGTGACATTAGATAGCAGGAATAGCAGGGATTGATTGTTATACTGTGTGTTAGGCAGCTGGAGGGCCGGTATAACAGGAGAGGTGTTTAAGTTAATATGAAGTCCAGTTTGTTATGGTAGAATCAGGTACAAAACTGTTTGCGGGAATTATAGTCCTGGACTATAGTCCTGAGGGAAACTGCTCTCTGCATCAGCCGAGTCCAAGATCATCTTCATGGAAAAGTGGAACCGTCCCTGGTCACCACATGCATTCAAGCAGACCACATATGATGAGATCTCCAGCTGGAAGCAGGGCACCGGGATAAGTCAGATAGGTCCAGAAGGCAGATGGGGCCTGGATGACTGGCATGTTTAGCTCGACAGAGAGAGAGAACGCACAGTTACGTATGGTCACAGTCACATAATATATAAGGTGAATGTTTGTTTATTTAGTGTAGAGTGCAAACAGGGACTCCTGCAGGACTAACTATGACCGAATAACTTAAAGGGAGAGCCAGGCGGAAACACAGACATGAGGGCTCCCTGGGAAGTAAAGCAACTAGTCACTTCACCGTCATTTAACCTGAGTGATCAATGAGAGTGGGGAAGACAGCGTCCAAACATACCAGTTCACCAGAATACTCTACGTCCATGAGTTCCCTAGATCTGCTCCCTTACTTAAGAAAAATATAAAAATCAGAAGGCTATTCCATAACTTACATGGTACTGACAAGCAGCCTACATCCTTTCCTTTTAAGCGAAGCAGATCAAAAACTAACAAACAGTTCACTGAAGGACGGTTCACTCAATCTGTCCTGATATTTTTAGATATCAGGAACTGGACAAATTGTTTGATAAATTATAATTTAGTGACACTATCAACACTCCATCTTACTGTACCTCCCCCTGGGAATCATGCAAAAAAAAAAAAAAAAAAAACATGTTCTCCTGATGTGGTGTTTCACATTTGGTGATTATTGCAGGACATTTTTGGAGAAGGATCAAAAGAACACAATTAAAAATGGAGGGAAATTACAGTATCGGTTGAGTTCTGTATAAAAATAAGAGAAATATTGAATAAAGTTTCTATAAGATTACAATTGAAGAGTTATTACAGTAGACCTGCCACATGTCCGGATGTGTCCTGTTGTGACCAAATTCCATAAAAGGCAAATGAAAGATGGGCTGCAATGAATAATAGTTATTATTTCTATACACTTGCGAGCAAAAAATAAGGATACACAAGAAGTAAGAAACTCCTAAGTACTCATAGCACTATAATGTTTCTGCTAGCTAAGTAGTTTAGTTCTTACGTAGGAAGTTAGAATGATTGCATTTTATTTAGTTTATCTGTGCACATTCTGCTGTAGACTTGCAATAATTACAGAAGTTTTATGTTAATTAACTAAATTTGAGAAGTTCTCCTTTATATATGGAATCATTTACATTTTCACACACTATAGCAAGAAATTGTGTCTCCCACTACTTCACCCATCCCATCCCATCCAATTGTAGTACTCCAATGTACTGTCCAGTACTGCAATGACAGCTGACGATACCAGGATGTGCCGGGTGGTTTCCCCAGGTTTCCTGTGCATGCCCACTATTCCCACAAGCTCATAAACTAGCTTTATTGTCTGAGATGTTTTTGTCAGTAACTGTATCCAGGAACGGCTTACATCCACAGAAAGAGATAATCTGGCATGACCCGGGCAGCGAACGACCAAGCGCATGCAGGATGTATTAAAAAAGTCTACACATCCCTTAAAGCTGTGGGTATTTTGTTATACAAAAATAATACTAAGATCGTAATGAAAGGCCAGCTTTAAATAAAATGTATAACCTTAGTAATAATAATAATAATAATAATAATAATAATAATAATAATAATAGCCTACAAATGTAATCAATTAGTTTTGTGTTTTAAACTATGATTTTCAGATAATAAATCATGGCACAAGTCAAGGAGACAGAGAGCATGAGGAAAAAAAAGATGGAAGAAATACAGGTCAAAAGCAGCAAAAAAGGAAAATGCATATAAGCACAGGGAAGGAATGAAAGAATCTTTAGAGTTAGGATGTGAGTTGGCTGCAATGGAGCAAGAACCAAATGTCGGTTTTCTTGCCAAAGCATCTTATTTTCTTGATCCGTTCTACAGTCACGGTCAAAACTTAATACCCTATATTTTCATTGTATCATTTGATAATAACAGGTCCTAGCATTAGGCAATTACAACTTCAGATGAACAACAACATAACTTATAACTTTTTTCACTATGCAATTATTTATTTAACAAAAAGAAAAAATATATATGGGCAATACTAAAGACCCATCATGATTCAATAGCTTGTAGATCCACCTTTACCACCAAATACATTCAGGAAATTGTTACCTGTATGATTTTATCAGTCTCTCACATTGTTGTGGAAGAATGTTCCCATTCCTTATTACAACATTCCTTTGGTTCAATGAGGTTTTTTGGGCATTCGCTTATGCACAGCTCTCTTAAGGTCCCGCCAAAGCATTTAATTTGGGTTGAGGTCTGGACTTGACTAGGCCATTGCTTGATTCTTTCATTATGTGCTTCGTATCATTGTCCTGTTGCATGACCAAATTTCGACCAAACTTTAACGGTCAGGCAGATGGCCTCACATTAGCCTCTAGAATACTCTGGTATACAGAGTTGATTTTCATGGTTGACTCAATGACTACAAGGTCTCCAGGCCTTGTGGCTGCAGAAAAAGCCCAGATCATTACTCTTCCACTGCTGTGCTGGACAGGAGCTATGAGATTTCTGATGAAATGCTGTTTGGTTTTCCACCAAACATGGAGCCGTATGTTAAGGCCAAACAGCTCTACTTTGGTCTCATCTGTCCATAGGACGTTGTTCCAGAAGCGTTGTGCTTTGTTCAGATGTGGTTCAGATGATGACCGCAGACGTCATTTTAGACAAAAGAGACTTTCTTCTAGCAGCCGTTCCAAACACACCATACTTGTTAAATCTTCTAATTGTACTGTCATGAAATTTAACATTTAACATGTACATTGAGGCCTGTATGGTCTGAGATGAAACGCTTGCCTATTTTTCTGAGTATTATATGGTCCGACCTTGGGATGAATCTGCTGGGTCGTCCACTGCTGGTAAGATTGTCAACTGTCTTGAATGTCTGGCTGCGACTTACCCTATTAAATTCTGTTTAAAGCAGTAAGCGATCACTCATTATTGCCCGCATGTTTTTTTCCTATTCTTTCTTTTTTTGCCTTCTACAGTACAGACCAACTTTGAAAACAAACTTTGAAAGTGTTCCCAAGTGCAGTCACTAAAACCATCAAGCGCTACAAAGAAACTGGCTCACATGCGGACCGCCCCAGGAAAGGAAGACCAAGAGTCACCTCTGCTGCGGAGGATAAGTTCATCCGAGTCACCAGCCTCAGAAATCGCAGGTTAACAGCAGCTCAGATCAGAGAGCAGGTCAATGCCACACAGAGTTCTAGCAGCAGACACATCTCTAGAACAACTGTTAAGAGGAGACTGTGTGAATCAGGCCTTCATGGTAGAAGATCTGATAGGAAACCACTGCTAAGGACAGGCAACAAGCAGAAGAGACTTGTTTGGGCTAAAGAACACAATAAAGAACACAATAAAGAAAACTCTTTAAATGAGAAGTTGTGTCCAAACGTTTGGTCTGTACTGTATATTAAATAAGTAATAATACAGTGGAAAACTTTTGTGTTGTTGTGAAGTTGTATTTGCCTAATAGTAAGATCCACTATGATCAGATAATTTTTATGTTTGTTTTTGTTTTTTGTTTTTTACACGAAAATGCCTAGAATTAAAATAGGGGGTACTAACTTTTGAACATGAGTGACAACAGAGGGTCAAATTGGTGACTGACAGCTCCAATCGTGCTTCTAAAATGAAATTATATTTATCTGCTGAACATCAAAGGGAAAAGTTTGTCTTCAGTACAAATTCAAGCCTTGCACAAGAGTTTGCCACGGCTATTCCTGGTTTCTGGGTTTCATGAAGAGCAACCCACAGGGGAACTGTGTTGAGACTGGATTGCAAGACAAGGCGTGTTGTGGCGGAAGAGGGTAAGCACAGTTGTGAAATGTTCTGATTGCCTTCAATTGCTACTTCTTATGGTCTTATGGAGGAATGAAGTGGCTCCATCTGTTTCCAACAAATGCTCCAGTAAATGTGCCAGCACAATGGGTAGATCTCGTCTGACTTTTTTAAATTATTATTTATTAATTTTACATTATTAACAACCAACAACTAGAAAACATAAATACACATTTAACACAGCACCTAATAAAAAAAAAAAGAAGAAGAAGAAGAAGAAAAAAAAAACACAATAAAACTAACAATTCAACGATTGCGCACATACACTTAAAAGTAAATAAATAAATAAAAAAAAAACTAAAAAGTAAATAACTAACTAAGCTGCCAGGGCAATACAATAAATGTACAACATGCATCAGTAGACTATGAGTAATTAAATATGTACAGTGGTCCTGTCATTATCCAGATATGCAAGAAACGGACCCCAAATATCTAAAAATTTATGCAAGGATTTGATTCGTGTATACCTTAATTTTTCCATTCGGATAATAGACACCATTTCCAAAATCCACCTTTGAAAAGATGGCAGAGAGTGGGATTTCCAATCTGTTAAAATTAGCCTTTTGGCTGTGTTCATACCGAGCATCAAAGATTTCTGTAAGGCTTTAGGTAGATTCAGCGTTGATTCTGAACAACCAAAAGTTGCTAGTTCAGCATGAGGACTGATATCTTTGCCATATGCTTTGGAAAACCAAGAAAAAATATCTGACCAATATCCTGCAAGTGTTTGACAATGCCAGAAAGTGTGTGACAAAGTACCCTCTGAAATTTTACACCTGTCACATTGAGCTGAAACAGATGGATAAATCTTGTGCAGTTTAGACTTAGAGTAGTGAAGACGGTATACGACTTTAAACTGAGTTAAATGATGTCTACTGTTAATGGAACAAGAATGTATTCTGGCCATGATTTCAATCCACAAGGATTCAGACAGGTCAATGCTCAGCTCGCTGCGCCACGCCTTTCGTAGATGATCAGTGGGTGTTTTAGTATGACTGATGAAAACAGATACAAACAATGAGACCAACTTTCTGGAATCAGGGAGATGCACCAAGACATCAATAAAAGGATGCTGAATTGGTATATTCTCAAAGTTTTTAATTTTGTCTCTGACATAATGCCTAACTTGTAAATAGCGAAAAAAAAATGTGAGTTGGGAAGCTGGAATTTGTCCCTTGTCTGATCAAAGGAGGCAAATTTACCATTAATATAAAAATCTTGGATGGTAGTTAGTCCATTCTCACTCCAGGCATCATAACATTTGTCTGACCATGGTGGCAGGAAAGAATGATTAAAACAGATAGGAGTTCTAACTGAAGTCTTGGGTATATTAAGCACCTTCTTGATCTGGTTGAGAATTCTGATAGAGTTTCTAGTTGTATAACTTAGATTAACCTAGAAAACAGCAAGGCCCGTAAGGAAGAGTCACCAATCAAGTTAGCTTCCATTTTTACCCACAAAGGGGAATGCAGAGCATGATCCATAGTGTTGCAGGTATTCCAATACATTAATGCTCTTGCATTAGCAGCCCAATAATACTGTCTAAACACTGGAAGGCCAAGCCCACCCTGAGATTTGGGCTTTTGCAGGTGAGCTTGATCTCGTCTGACTTGCACCTTGAGTGGGGCTAACTGGTTGTAGCCCTCCTGTCCACCTTCTTGATACTCATCCAAGCTATCATTATATCTTGGTGTACAATGTGAATGTAATGTGCCACCTACAGCCTTTGACCCACACCCTCCAACCTGCTGAAGTTTCTAAAGCTTGAAGCTCAACTGGTATGAGGTGCAACAGAGAACATTCTAGATGTTCTGGTGGTATGAAGTTGCTCAAGGCACAAAGCTCTGAAGCAGAGAGGGTTAAGAATGTGCCTACTTGTGCGCAGTGTGTGTGTGGGTGTGGGTGTGTGTGGAGCTGATTTCGGTTTCAGCCATAGCCCACTGAGACTCTATTGTGCCTGCTGCAATTGTCTGGGTACAAGTTGTCTTCAGGAGGAAGCAGAAGGTCATTGTCATGCTGATAAGACCTGGTGCAGTGAGGAAGGAGAGTCAAAGACAACTGATTGCTCTGGTAGCTGTAATAATAATGAGAGTGAGTACATGGTGGCAAGGCCACGTGATCTTTATGAATGTATGTTGGGCTACAATAACAATGATAGGAATTTGTATCCCCTTTGCCAATAAAATAGGTTATTTGTCTCATGTTATTTGTCTCATAAGTCTCATAACCACCTTCTCCTGCCAACATATGGTATGATAAACATTAATACTCTCACCAATCCAACTCACGCATCCAACGCAGTATGCTAAATCCAGTTCCAGTTTCTGCTTAAGATGCTTGTGCCTCACCTGTAGAATCCTTATATCTGCTGCAATGAATGTACTTTGAAGATCAGTACGTGGCTTTGCCGTTGTCGAACTTTGAAAGCTGTACACTGTAAAACCACAAAAGTTTGAGATTTTTAATGAAGCTCACAATAAAATTTTAGGTGCAAAGTGGAAATATAAAAAACCCTTTTTAGTTTTAGCTTAGCTAAAATGCTCATGTTAATTTATATGCTAACGTTACTTTGCATTTGATTGAACTCCATCTTCCATACCCTACATGTCATCCCATGTCAACTCCCACATTTATGTGGGTAAATTAAACTACAATGATTCCAGTTAGCTGGTTGGCTAAAGTAATGCATAGCTAGTGGGTTGACACCTGCATTGTAGCTGCCAATCAAATCAGCCATGCCCCTAATTATGAGTATTTTGTGGCAGTTAAAAATGTCATTTTAACTGCTAAAAATTCACCCCACACAACTGTCATGAATATGAAATTTAGCTATGGAAACCAGTATTTCTGTTGTAAAGTTGTCCATTTTAACATGGGGTGCACAGGAATTGACTCAGTTTTTAGAGTCAGCTCCTAGTGGTCATTCGAGGAACTGTAAAATATTTCCAAAGAAAATTTGTAAATATGTTTTATATCTCACCCACTAACCATTGGAATAGGAGTGGTTTACATTGCACTGCAGTCAGCCACTAGAGGGCCTCAGAAACATATTGGCCTTACTTTTGAATTCTGTTTGCGATGTCCTCCCTTAGGTCATTTGTTTGTGTGAACTACTGGCATAAGAAAAAAAAAATTGGCAGTCCCATGTGTCACTAACAGTCATGAGTAGGAGAATGTCACTTTCTTCCTTTTATCTTGAGGGATCATGATTAACTGTTCAGGTTTAATAAATCACATAAGTTCTGTGTGGGAACTACCGAGATCTGTAAAACCTCACCATCTCAGCAAGCTGAACAAACTCTTCACTGCTGTCCCTTTAGAAATAACAGTGAGACCGGATCATACAATAGAGTATGATGATGCGATGAGGAAATCTGCTCCAGACTCCACCGTAGTAGATGCCAAGTTAAATGTTTTTGCCAAACAGTTATAAAAATGGATGTAAATAACTGAACAATAACAGGAGGAACAGTTCACTCTACTAAACCACCATGCCTCTGTTCATATTGTCTGTAGCAATCTGCCACCAGAAATCTTGACATGAGATAATGGGGAAGCTAACTACATAGAAAACAAAATAAAGTGATCAATAAAGTAATTAGAATTGGTTACCTCAGTCTGAACTAGTTGTATACTGTATGTACAGGTCAAAACCTGTAACCCCCATGAACTAGTTTTGTATATGTGCAGGTCAAAATCTCCTCCCAAAGATTTAAGGCCAATTATTATTATTATTATTGATTTATGTATTGATTGATTGATTGATTTTTACTTTACTCTTCTGACGTTTGGGATTAAAACATTAATAACAGCTAATTGATCAGAAATTGCCCTGCGATGGATTGGCACCCTGTCTAGGGTGTACCCTGCCATGTGCCCTAAGTCTCCTGGGATAGGCTCCAGGCTCCCCGTGACCCTGAATACAGGATTAAGCGGTATAGATGATGAGTGAGTGAGTGAGTGATCAGAAATTCAGCTTCCTGAAATTTACATCTAGATGTGGTAAACTATTTAGATCATAGGAGTATTTGGCATAGCACCCTTTACAAAAGTAAAAGTACTAAAAGTAAAAGTCTTAAAGTAATTTTAAGAATATTCAACTGCGCATGCTTTTCTTGTAATAATCACAACAAGTTCATGACCCACTGATGTCCCCAAGCTGTTGCATTCCTTCTTTTGTGATGCTTTGCCAGGTTTCTTGCGCAGCTTCCTTCAATTGGTATTTGTTTTGGGGGTCCTTCAGTCCCAGGCCTTTTCAATAAAGGGTACTGCTCACAATAAGGTAAAGGAATGTCTGATATAATGTGATCCACATGGGGAAAAAAATCTTAGTCCTTTGTTCTTTTAGGATAACACAATACGATGTTTTTTTGAAAATTACCTCACAATAGTACACCACCCATTTCCTTCCACGGTGTAGTCCCAGCATGATTAAGTGGTAGGTTCATGAAGTAAACGGGTCCACCCTAGCTGGAATCAAGGGCTCTGGGGTTAGGAAGGACTGCTAGTGATATTTATGTTAAAATAATGCCCTATTGTATTAAAGACTGGTAGGGTAATAATTAGTTTTTTAGGCTCTTTCGAATTAATTGCATTCTCAGTTATAATACTGAATAATATTCATTCCATTGTTTCGTACTATATTTATCACTATCAGGTTAATTGGAACAATATAGTTTAAATCTGTCAATTATCCCTTTGCACTGTGAATTTTCCACAGAAATGTTCCATACTCACTTCAACATTTGCTTAATATGACATCATATGACAAAATCATTTACATTTCTTAAAGTCAGATGATGAATACCTATGTACAAACCCTTATCAGCAGAATGATTAAAGTCTTTTACAAGTCTGAACTTCACCCTGGGAAAAATACTTTACTTAATTTAAGTGTATACATCGGTTTCATATAATTTAACCCAAGTTGCATTAAAACCATTCTTTTTTACAGCTCAAATATAATTTAGGTCTCTTCAATAGCAGGGAATAAAATCTCATCTAGCTTCCACCTAGAGCCTTACCAGTCTGAGAGTGCCCCAGCTTGTCTGATCTTGAAAGCTAAGCAGGCTTAGGCCTGGTTAGTACTTGGATGGGAGACTGCTTAGAGTTACCAGGGGCAGTAAGCTTTTCAGTTTTATTCCTCATATAGTTTTAAAAAAAAAATAATATTAAAAAATAATCATTTTAATAGTTCAAATGGGTCTCTCTTCAAGACAGCTCCCACCTAGAGCCATACCAGTCTGAGAGTGCCCCAGCTTGTCTGATCTTGAATGCTAAGCAAGCTTGGCCCTGGATAGTGGTTGGATGGGAGACTGCTTGGAGTTAACACGGGCAGTAAGCTTTTCAGTTTTATTCCTCATATAGTTTTTTTTAAATTTTTTAATTTTTTTTAAATAATATTAAAAAACTAATTTTAATTGTTCAAATAGGCCTCCTTTCAAACCAGCTCCCACCTAGAGCCTTACCAGTTTGAGAGGTCCCCAGCTTGTCTGATCTTGAAAGCTAAGCAGGCTTTGCCCTGGTTAGTGGTTGGATGGGAGACTGCTTGGAGTTACCAGGGCCAGAAAGCTTTTCAGTTTTATTCCTCTTTTTATTCCTGTTTTTTTTATAAATAATATTTAAAAAAAAAATTATTTGTTCAAATAGGCCTCCCTTCAAACCAGCTTCCACCAACAGCCATACCAGTCTGAGAGTGACCCAGCTTATCTGGTGTTGAAAGCTAAGCAGGCTTGGCCCTGGTTAGTACTTGGATGGGAGACTGCTTGGAGTTACCAGGGGCAGTAAGCTTTTCAGTTTTATTCCTCATATAGTTTTTTTGTTTAAATAATATTAAAAATAATAATTTTAATAGTTCAAATGGGCCTCTCTTCAAAACATCTTCCACCTAGAGCCATACCAGTCTGAGAGTGCCCCAGCTTGGCTGATCTTGAAAGCTAGGCAAGCTTGGGCCTGGTTAGTGCTTGGATGGGTGACAGCTTGCCATTACAAGGACAATAAGCTTTTCAGTTTTATTCCTCATATAGTTTTTTTTATTAATATTTAAAAAATAATTTTAATTGTTCAAATAGGCCTCCCTTCAAACCAGATTCCACCTAGAGCCATACCAGTCTGAGAGTGCTGCAGCTTGTCTGATCTTGAAAGCTAAGCAGGTTTGGGCCTGTTTAGTGGTTGTGTGGGAGACTGCTTGGAGTTACCAGAGGCAGTAAGCTTTTCAGTTTTCTTCCTCATATAGTTTTGTAAAAAAAATTTTTTTAATAATTTTAAAAAAATAATTTTAATTGTTCAAATAGGCCTCCCTTAAAGCCAACGTCCACCTAGAGCCATACCAGTCTGAGAGTGCCCCAGCTTGTCTGATCTTGAAAGCTACGCAGGCTTGGGCCTGGTTAGTGGTTGGATGGGAGACTGCTTTGAGTTACCAGGGGCAGTAAGCTTTTCAGTTTTATTCCTCATATAGTTTTGTAAAAAAAAAATTTTTAATAATTAAAAAAAAATAATTTTAATTGTTCAAATAGGCCTCCCTTAAAGCCAACGTCCACCTAGAGCCATACCAGTCTGAGAGTGCCCCAGCTTGTCTGATCTTGAAAGCTACGCAGGCTTGGGCCTGGTTAGTGGTTGGATGGGAGACTGCTTTGAGTTACCAGGGGCAGTAAGCTTTTCAGTTTTATTCCTCATATAGTTTTGTAAAAAAAAAATTTTTAATAATTAAAAAAAAATAATTTTAATTGTTCAAATAGGCCTCCCTTAAAGCCAACGTCCACCTAGAGCCATACCAGTCTGAGAGTGCCCCAGCTTGTCTGATCTTGAAAGCTACGCAGGCTTGGGCCTGGTTAGTGGTTGGATGGGAGACTGCTTTGAGTTACCAGGGGCAGTAAGCTTTTCAGTTTTATTCCTCATATAGTTTTGTAAAAAAAAAATTTTTAATAATTAAAAAAAAATAATTTTAATTGTTCAAATAGGCCTCCCTTAAAGCCAACGTCCACCTAGAGCCATACCAGTCTGAGAGTGCCCCAGCTTGTCTGATCTTGAAAGCTACGCAGGCTTGGGCCTGGTTAGTGGTTGGATGGGAGACTGCTTTGAGTTACCAGGGGCAGTAAGCTTTTCAGTTTTATTCCTCATATAGTTTTGTAAAAAAAAAATTTTTAATAATTAAAAAAAAATAATTTTAATTGTTCAAATAGGCCTCCCTTAAAGCCAACGTCCACCTAGAGCCATACCAGTCTGAGAGTGCCCCAGCTTGTCTGATCTTGAAAGCTACGCAGGCTTGGGCCTGGTTAGTGGTTGGATGGGAGACTGCTTTGAGTTACCAGGGGCAGTAAGCTTTTCAGTTTTATTCCTCATATAGTTTTGTAAAAAAAAAATTTTTAATAATTAAAAAAAAATAATTTTAATTGTTCAAATAGGCCTCCCTTAAAGCCAACGTCCACCTAGAGCCATACCAGTCTGAGAGTGCCCCAGCTTGTCTGATCTTGAAAGCTACGCAGGCTTGGGCCTGGTTAGTGGTTGGATGGGAGACTGCTTTGAGTTACCAGGGGCAGTAAGATTTTCAGTTTTATTCCTCATATAGTTTTTATTTTTATTTTAATTTTTTTAATATAATTAAAAAAAATAATTTTAATTGTTCAAATAGGCCTCCTTTCAAACCAAATTCCTCCTAGATGCTTACCAGTCTGAGAGGGCCCCAGCTTGTCTGATCTTGAAAGCTAAGCAGGCTTGGCCCTGGTTAATGCTTGGATGGGAGACAGCTTGGCATTACAATTGCAGTAAGCTTTTCAGTTTTATTCCTCATATAGTTTTTTATTATTATTTTTTTTTAAATAATATAAAAAATAATAATTTTAATTGTTCAAATAGGCCTCCCTTCAAATCAGCTTCCATCTAGAGCCATATCAGTCTGAGATTGCCCCAGCTTGTCTGCCCTCAAAAGCTAAGCAGGTTTGGGCCTGGTTAGTGGTTGGATGGGGGACTGCTTGGAGTTACCAGCGGCAGTAAGCTTTTGAGTTTTATTCCTCATATAGTTTTATTTTTTTAAATAATATTTAAAAAAATAATTTTAATTGTTCAAAAAGGCCTCCCTTCAAGCCATCTTCCACCTAGAGCCATACCAGTCTTAGAGTGCCCCAGCTTGACTGATCTTGAAAGTTAAGCAGGCTTAGGCCTGGTTAGTGGTTGGATGGGAGACTACTGGGAGTTACCAGGGGCAGTAAGTTTTTCGATTCTATTCCTCTTATAGTTTTATATTAAAATTTTTTTAAATAATATTTAAAAAAAAAATTTTAATTGTTCAAATAGGCATCCCTTCACGCCAGCTTCCACCTAGAGCCATACCAGTCTGAGAGGAGCCCAGCTTATCTGATCTTGAAAGCTAAGCAGGCTTGGGCCTGGTTAGTGGTTGAATGGGAGACTGCTTGGAGTTACCAGGGGCAGTAAGATTTTCAGTTTTATTCCTCATATAGTTTTTTTTATATTATGTATAAAAATAATTTTAATTGTTCAAATAGGCATCCCTTCAAGCCAGCTTCCACCTAGAGCCATACCAGTCTGAGAGTGATCCAGCTTGTCTGATCTTGAAAGCTAAGCAGGCTTGGCCCTGGATAGTACTTCGATGGGAGAGTGCTTGGAGTTACCAGTGGCAGTAAACTTTTCAGCTTTATTCCTCATATAGATTTTTTTCATTAATAATATTTTTAAAAAGTAATTTTAATTGTTCAAATAGGCCTCCCTTCAAGCCAGCTTCCACCAAGAGCCATTCCAGTCTGAGAGTGTCCCAGCTTGTCTGATCTTGAAAGCTAAGCAGCCTTGTCCCTGGTTAGTACTTGGATGGGAGACTGCTTGGAGTTACCAGGTGCAGTAAGCTTTTGAGTTTTATTCCTCATATAGTTTTTTTCTTATATATACAAAAATATTTTTTAATTGTTCAAATAGGCCTCCCTTCAAACCAGGTTCCACCTAGAGCCATACCAGTCTGAGAGTGCCCCAGCTTGTCTGATCTTGAAAGTTAAGCAGGCTTAGGCCTGGTTAGTGGTTGGATGGGAGACTGCTTGGAGTTACCAGGGGCAGTAAGCTTTTCGGTTTTATTCCTCATATAGATTTATATTTAAAAATTTTTTTAATAATGTTTAAAAAATTATTTTAATTGTTCAAATAGGCACCCCTTCAAGAAAGCTTCCGCCTAGAGCCATACCAGTCTGAGAATGCCCCAGATTGTCTGATCTCGAAAGCTAAGCAGGCTTAGGCCTTGTTAGTGCTTGGATGGGAGACTGCTTGGAGTTACCAGGGGCAGTAAGCTGTTTAGTTTTACTCCTCATATAGTTTTTTTTATTAATATTTAAAAAATAATTTAAATTGTTCAAATAGGCCTCCTTTCAAGCCAGCTTCCACCTAGAGCCATACCAGTCTGAGAATCCCCCAGATTGTCTGATCTCAAAAGCTAAGCAGGCTTGGGCCTGGTTAGTGCTTGTATAGGAGACTGCTTCGAGTTACCAGGGGCAGTAAGCTTTTCAGTTTTATTCCTCATATAGTTTGAAGGGAGGCCTAGAGCCATACCAGTCTGAGATTGCCCCAGGTTGGCTGATCTTGAAAGCTGAGCAGGCTTGGCCCTTGTTAGTGCTTGGATGGGAGACTGCTTGGAGCTACCAGGGGCAGTAAGTTTTCAGTTTCATTCCTCATATAGTTTTTTTCATTAATATTTAAAAAATAATTTTAATTGTTCAAATAGGCCTCCCTTCAAACTAGCTTCCACGTAGAACCTTACCAGTCTGAGAGGAGTCCAGCTTGGCTGATCTTGAAAGCTAAGCAGTCTTGGCCCTGGTTAGTACTTGGCTGGGAGACTGCTTGGAGTTACCAGGCATAGTAAGCTTTTCAGTTTTATTCCTCACATAGTTTTTTTTTTAAATAATATTTTACAAAATAATTTAAATTGTTCAAATAGGCCTCCCTTCAAGCCAGCTCCCACCTAGAGCCTTCCCAGTCTGAGAGGGCCCCAGCTTGTCTGCTCTTGAAAGCTAAGCAGGGTTGGGCAGGTTAGTGGTTGGATGGCAGACTGCTTGGAGTTACCAGGGGCAGTAAGCTTTTCTGTTTTATTCCTCATATAGTTTTTTATTAAAAATAATATTTAAAAAAATATTTTAATTGTTCAAATAGGCCTCTCTTCGAGACAGCTTCCACCTAGAGCCATACCAGTCTGAGATTGCCCCAGCTTGTCTGACCTTGAAAGCAAAGCAGGCTTGGCCCTGGTTAGTACTTGGATGGGACACTGCTTGGAGTTACCAGGGGTAATAAGCTTTTCAGTTTTATTCCTCATATAGTTTTTTCATTAATATTTAAAAAATAATTTTAATTGTTCAAATAGGCCTCCCTTCAAGCCATTTTCCACCAAGAGCCATACCAGTCTGAGAGTGCCCCAGCTTGTCTGATCTTGAAAGCTAACCAGGCTTGGCCCTGGTTAGTGCTTGGATGGGAGACTGCTTGGAGTTACCAGGGGCAGTGAGCTTTTTAGTTTTAGTCCTCATATAGTTTTTTTTTGTAATATTTAAAAAATAATTTTAATTGTTCAAATAGGCCTCCCTTCAAGCTAGCTTCCACCTAGAGCCTTACCAGTCTGAGAGTACCCCAACTTGTCTAATCTTGACAGCTAAGCAGCCTTGGGCCTGGTTAGTGGTTGGATGGGAGACTGCTTGGAGTTACCAGGGCCAGTAAGCTTTTTAATTTTATTCCTCATATAGTTTTTTTTATAAATATTTAAAAAATATTTTTAATTGTTCAAATAGGCCTCCCTTCAAGCCAACTTCCACCTAGAACCATACCAGGCTGAGAGTGCCCCAGCTTGTCTGGTCTCAAAAGTTAAGTAGCCTTGGGCCTGGTTAGTGCTTGGATGGGAGACTGCTTGGAGTTACCAGGGGCAGTAAGATTTTCAGTTTTATTCCTCATATTGTTTTTTTTTAAATAATATTTTTTAAAAATTATTTTAATTGTTCAATTAGGCCTCCCTTCAAGCCAGCTTCCACCAAGAGCCAGACCATTCTGAGAGGAGCCCAGCTTGTCTGATCTTGAAAGCTAAGCAGGCTTGTCCCTGGTTAGTGCTTGGATGGGCGACTGTTTGGAGTTACCTTGGGCAGTAAGCCTTTCAGTTTTATTCCTCATATATATATTTTTTAAATAATATATTTAAAAAATTCAAATACACCTCCCTTCAAGCTAGCTTCCACCTAGAACTATACCAGTCTGAGAGTGCCCCAGCTTGTCTGATCTTGAAAGCTAAGCAGGCTTGACTCTGGTTAGTGCTTGGATGGAAGACTGCTTGGAGTTACCATGGGCAGTAAGCTTTTCAGTTTCATTCCTCATGTAGTTTTTTTTTTTAAATAATATTTAAAAAAAATAATTTAAATTGTTCAAATAGGCCTCCCTTCAAGCCAGCTTCCACCTACAGCCATACCAGTCTGAGAGTGCCCCAGCTTGTCTGATCTTGAAAGCTAAGCAGTCTTGGCCCTGGTTAGTACTTGGCTGGGAGTTACCAGGGGTAGTAAGCTTTTCAGTTTTATTCCTCATATAGTTTTTTTTTTTTTTAATAATATCTTAAAAAATAATTTTAATTGTTCAAATAGGCCTCCTTTCAAATGAGCTTCCACCTAGAGCCTTACCAGTCTGAGAGGGCCCCAGCTTGTCTGATCTTGAAAGCTAAGCAGGCTTGTCCCTGGTTAGTACTTGGCCTCCCTTCAAACCAGCTTCCACCAAGAGTCTCCCTTCAAGCCAGCTTCCACCTAGAGCCATACCAGTATGAGAGTGCCCCAGATGGTCTGATCTTGAAAGCTAAGCAGGCTTGAGCCTGGTTAGGGCTTGGATGGGAGACTGCTTGGAGTTACCAGGTGTAGTAAACTTTTCAGTTTCATTCCTCATATAGTTTTTCATTAATAATATTTAAAAAATAATTTTAATTGTTCAAATAGGCCTCCCTTCAAACCAGCTTCCACCTAGAGCCTTACCAGTCTGAGAGGGCCCCAGCTTGTCTGATCTTGAAAGCTAAGCAGGCTTGAGGCCTGGTTAGTGGTTGGATGGGAGACTGCTTGGAGTTACCAGGGGCAGTAAACTTTTCAGTTTTATTCCTCATATAGTTTTTAAAAAAATTTTTTAACAAAAATATTTTTTAATTGTTCAAATAGGCCTCCCTTCAAACCAGCTTCCACCTACAGCCTTCCCAGTCTGAGAGGGCCCCAGCTTGTCTGATCTTGAAAGCTAAGCAGGCCTGGCCCTGGTTAGTACTTGGATGGGAGACTGCTTGGAGTTACCATGGGCAGTATGCTTTTCAGTTTTATTCCTCATATAGGTTTTTTAATAATATTAAAAAAATTAATTTTAATTGTTCAAATAGGCCTCCCTTCAAGCCATCTTCCACCTACAGCCATACCAGTCTGAGAGTGCCCCAGCTTGTCTGATCTTGAAAGCTAAGCAGTCTTGGCCCTGGTTAGTACTTGGCTGGGAGACTGCTTGGAGTTACCAGGGGTAGTAAGCTTTTCAGTTTTATTCCTCACATAGTTTTTTTTTATTAATATTAAAAAATATATTTTTAATTTTTCAAATTGGCCTCCCTTCAAGCCAGCTTCCACCTAGAGCCATACCAGTCTGAGAGTGCCCCAGCTGGCCTGATCTCAACAGCTAAGCAGCCTTGGTCCTGGTTAGTGCTTGGATGGGAGATTGCTTGGAGTTACCAGGGGCAGTAAGCTTTGCAGTTTCATTCCTCATGTAGTTTTTTTTTAATTATTTTGAAATAATATCTTAAAAAATAATTTTAATTGTTCAAATACGCCTCCCTTCAAGATCTCTTCCAGCTAGTGCCATACCAGTCTGAGAGGGCCCCAGCTTGTCTGATCTTGAAAGCTAAGGAGGCTTGGTCCTGGTTAGTGGTTGGATGAGAGACTGTTTGGAGTTACCAGGGGCAGTAAGCTTTGCAGTTTCATTCCTCATATAGTTTTTTTTAATAATATTTAAAAAATAATTTTAATTCTTCAAATAGGCCTCCTTTCGAACCAGCTTCCACCTAGAGCCTTACCAGTCTTAGAGGAGCCCAGATTGTCTAATCTCGAAAGCTAAGCAGTCTTGGGCCTGGTTAGTGGTTGGATGGGAGACTGCTTGGAGTTACCAGGGGCAGTAAGCTTTTCAGTTTTATTCCTCATATTGTTTTTTTGAAATAATATTTAAAAAAATATTTTTTAATTGTTCAAATAGGCCTCCTTTCAAACCAGCTTCCACCTCGAGCTTTACCAGTCTGAGAGGGCCCCAGCTTGTCTGATCTTGAAAGCTAAGCAGGCTTTCCTCTCTTTAGTGCTTGGATGGGAGATTGCTTGGCGTTACCAGGGGCAGTAAGCTTTTCAGTTTTATTCCTATTGTAGTTTTTTTTTATTTTTATAATATTTTACAAAATAATTTAAATTGTTCAAATAGGCCTCCCTTCAAACCAGCTTCCACCTAGAGCCAAACCAGTCTGAGAATGCCCCAGCTTGTCTGATCTCAAAAGCTAAGCAGCCTTGGGCCTGGTTAGTGCTTGGATGGGAGACTGTTTGGAGTTACCAGGGGCAGTAAGCTTTTCAGTTTTATTCCTCATATAGTTTTTTTTATAATAATATTTAAAAAAAATATTTTAATTGTTCAAATGGGCCTCTCTTCAAGACAGCTTCCACCTAGAGCCAGACCAGTCTGAGATTGCCCCAGCTTGTCTGATCTTGAAAGCTAAGCAGGCTTGGGCCTGGTTAGTGGTTGGATGGGAGACTGCTTGGAGTTACCAGGGGCAGTAAGCTTTTCAGTTTTATTCCTCATATACTTTTTTTTTTATTAATATTTAAAAAAATATTTTAATTGTTCAAATAGGCCTCCTTTCAAGCCAGCTTCCACCTAGAGCCTTACCAGTCTGAGAGGGCCCCAGCTTGTCTGATCTTGAAAGCTAAGCAGGCTTGGGCCTGGTTAGTGGTTGGATGGGAGACTGCTTGGAGTTACCAGTGGCAGTAAGCTTTTCAGTTTTATTCCTCATATAGTTTTTTTTTTTTTTTAATTTAAAAAAATATTTTAATTGTTCAAATGGGCCTCTCTTCAAGACAGCTTCCACCTAGAGCCAGACCAGTCTGAGAGTGCCCCAGATTGTCTGATTTTGAAAGCTAAGCAGGCTTGACCCTGGTTAGTGCTTGGATGGGAGACTGCTTGGAGTTACCAGGGGTAGTAAGCTTTGCAGTTTTATTCCTCATATAGTTTTTTTTAATAATGTTTAAAAAATAATTTTAATTCTTCAAATAGGCCTCCTTTCGAACCAGCTTCCACCTAGAGCCTTACCAGTCTGAGAGGGCCCCAGCTTTTCTGATCTTGAAAGCTAAGCAGTCTTGAGCCTGGTTAGTGGTTGGATGGGAGACTGTTTGGAGTTACCAGGGGCAGTAAGCTTTTCAGTTTTATTCCTCATATGTTTTTTTCTTTAATAATATAAAAAAAATTAATTTTAATTGTTCAAATAGGCCTCCCTTCAAGCCATTTTCCACCAAGAGCCATACCAGTCTGAGAGTGCCCCATCTTGTCTGATCTTGAAAGCTAAGCAGGCTTTCCTCTCGTTAGTGCTTGGATGGGAGACTGCTTGGTGTTACCAGGGGCAGTAAGCTTTTCAGTTTTATTCCTATTGTAGTTTTTTTTTAAATAATATTTTACAAAATAATTTAAATTGTTCAAATAGGCCTCCCTTCAAGCGAGTTCCCGCCTAGAGCCTTCCCTGTCTAAGAGGGCCCCAGCTTGTCTGATCTTGAAAGCTAAGCAGCCTTGGGCCTGGTTAGTGCTTGGATGGGAGACTGTTTGGAGTTACCAGGTGCAGTAAGCTTTTCAGTTTTATTCCTCATATATATTTTTTTTAATAATATTTTTTTTATTTAATTGTTCAAATAGGCCTCCCTTCAAGCTAGCTTCCACCTACAGCCATACCAGTCTGAGAGTGCCCCAGCTTGTCTGATTTTGAAAGCTAAGCAGGCTTGACCTTGGTTAGTGCTTGGATGGGAGACTGCTTGGAGTTACCATGAGCAGTAAGCTTTTCAGTTTTATTCCTCATATAGTTTTTTTTTTAAATAATATTTTTAAAAAATGTTTTACATTGTTCAAATAGGCCTCCCTTCAAGCCAGTTACCACCTAGAGCCTTACCAGTCTGAGAATCCCCCAGCTTGTCTGATCTCAAAAGCTAGGCAGCCTTGGTCCTGGTTAGTGCTTGGATGGGAGACTGCTTGGAGTTACCAGGTGCAGTAAGCTTTTCAGTTTTATTCCTCATATAGTTTGAAGGGAGGCCTAGAGCCATACCAGTCTGAGATTGCCCCAGCTTGTCTGATCTTGAAAGCTAAGCAGGCTTTCCTCTCGTTAGTGCTTGGATGGGAGACTGCTTGGCGTTACCAGGGGCAGTAAGCTTTTCAGTTTTATTCCTATTGTAGTTTTTTTTTTAAATAATATTTTACAAAATAATTTAAATTGTTCAAATAGGCCTCCCTTCAAGCGAGTTCCTGCCTAGAACCTTCCCAGTCTGAGAGTACCCCAGCTTGTCTGATCTCAAAAGCTAAGCAGCCTTAGGCCTGGTTAGTGCTTGCATGGGAGACTGCTTGGAGTTACCAGGGGCAGTAAGCTTTTCAGTTTTATTCCTCATATAGTTTTTTTCTTTTAATAATATTTAAAAAAATAATTTAAATTGTTCAAATAGGCCTCCCTTCAAGCCAGCTTCCACCTAGAGCCATACCAGTCTGAGAATGCCCCAGCTTGTCTGATCTCAAAAGCTAAGCAGCCTTGTGCCTGTTTAGTGCTTGGATGGGAGACTGTTTGGAGTTACCAAGGGCAGTAAGCTTTTCAGTTTTATTCCTCATATAGTTTTTTTTTTTTAAACAATATTTAAAAAAAATAATTTTAATTGTTCAAATAGGCCTCCCTTCAAACCATGTTCCACCTAGAGCCTTACCAGTCTGAGAGGAGCCCAACTTGTCTGATCTTGAAAGCCAAGCAGCCTTGACCCTGGTTAGTGGTTGGATGGGAGACTGCTTGGAGTTACCAGGGGCAGTAAGATTTTCAGTTTTATTCCTCACATAGTTTTTTTTATTAATATTAAAAAAATATATTTTAAATTTTTCAAATAGGCCTCCTTTCAAGCGAGCTTCCACCTAGAGCCTTAACAGTCTGAGAGGGCTCCAGCTTGTCTGATCTTGAAAGCTAAG
>JAAGKR010010405.1:0-17500 GCA_011419295.1 Clarias macrocephalus | reverse complement strand
AGGGGTTGGGATGGTTGACACCATCGCATTTAATGCACACACTTGTGCATTTGCTATTTTTAGGTTTGTACTCTGCTCTTTTGACTTAATCCATTGGCATTCTGCTGAAGGGTTGCCATGGTGCGTCAGAGATAGAGAGAAAGCATTTCCCAATTTTCCTTCCCCCTAGTAGCAGGATGGCTGTGTGATTCAAACCTATCTGGCAAATTTAGTCTAATGTGGGAATGTGTGGACAACATAATAAATGATCAATGGTGTCTTTGAAAGTTAATTCTCTTTAATTGTTTTTGAGGTACTGCAGGCAGACTGGAACAGAAATGAAAATGTGGTTCAGTTCAGTGGTTGGGTGATTCACTCCCGGTTGCCATCACATATTGTAAACAAATGCTTCTGCTTTTAGTCTTTTTCCCTCTTTTCCTTTTCCACCATCCCATTTTTGGTGTTCTGCGCCGTGAATGTGTTGAGACAGAAGTTATTCAGTGCAATATTACATTACAAATTGCAAAACATTTTCCTGTGATCAGGTAAACTATTGACAAATTCATTTGAATGAATAAAAATGGTACGACTGCTGTATACTGTTGCATGTCTGAAATGTTTGTCTACTGTATACTCACTACCAAACTGTACAAAAGCTTAGTAGGAATAATGTTTTTTCTTTGTGTGTGTTTTTGTTAAATACATTGTAATAAACTAGTGTTCCATGAAGGAGAGACATAGAAATGTCACAAGGGTTTTACATAATTTAACAAGAATTATTAAGCTGATTATTAGAGATGGAGATTTCAAGCTAAAATTCTACTCATAGTTCTCTGGAAACTATTTGTCAGTTATTCGAAGATCACGCCCACAACACCACCCCAACCCCCACTCACACACACTACATGCCCACACACATAGAAAACACAAGACAGTTCATCTTTTTTTTACTTAATTAATTTTTAATTGTGTACAACCCCTTAAATGAACTAATCCACAACTGTCTATCTAACAGTCTAACAAACTATTAAACCAAAGACCCTATCAGAAAGGGTATAATGAACGCCTCCTTTTCCCCAAGAAACACACAGATAGGACTATAAATTTACACATTTATCTTCCTTGTTTCACATGATTCTGACTCTTCAGGCTTATCAGAAAATAAAAAATAAATCATATGTGGCAATGCACAACCTAATAAGGGAAAATGAACTTGTTATTCCTCGTAACAGTAAGGCAGCTTAACAAGTTCTTGTATGAGTTTATCGTTTCACTCAGATCACAACAGAACTTACATCATGGGAAATGTGCACTGAGGTCAGCCGAGCCGTCACGTTAAGCATGCTGGTAATGATTTTTAACATGCCATAATAAGTTCTGAACATACCTGAGTGGCAGGAAAGCTAACCTGACCTTTAATCAACACATCTGTCATCATAAAGAAAAATCTGTACAACATTGAAATACTGTTTCTGCCGAGTCCATATTTTTGTAAAAAAAAAAAAAATTAAGAGAAAAGAATATCCATATGGTTGGGATAAAGGTGGGTGCACAATCTGTACATAAAACATTTTGATGGCTGTGTTCTTTGCATGTTTCTGTTTTGCGCTGTAGTAAAATTATAAACTGACCTAGTTACTGTGTTATTACTGTGTGTCTCTAAAGCAAGGGAAACAGTTGTTCTTTGTTTTTAAAGATAAAACTATAATTGTATTAAATATTAGATTTTGTCAAATTCAATGACTGTTTGAATATTTAAAAATTATTGCCCATTCCTAATAATTCTCACTTCTTTGATTGGTATCTTGCCTCTTACACCAGAAATCAGATATTAGTCCTCTTCTTTTTTTTTTACCTGTATTTCTATTTACAGGAAATGTACTAGTTCTGTTAAGTATTCTAACTACATGAGTAATTTAGATGACATGGCCTTTAATTTAAATTAGACTGCATAATTTGTCCTCTTGAACAGCTGTCATGCCAGCTGAGAAGAAAATCCTCCTGGTGAAAAAGCCTGTTTACTTGAGTGGAAGAGGACATAGTAAATTTAAAAGGAATTCACCTCCAGCAGTGATTAATTATATAACCATCCCTTTTGCTTTTGCTTTGTGCTTATCTTGATTAACATTGATCATGCTAATCTGCTAATGTCAGAAGCATGGGTCAGTATGAATTGATTACAGGGACAGGGCCACATCTTTATGCAGGCTGTTCATATTATTACCCTCATGCTCTGGCAGACATGATCAACATGTCCTCACTCACCCACAACAAACTAGTAGGCTGTTCACCAGATCACTTTTTCCAGGAACCCGGAGAGCACAATGCTTTAAATTAGAACTGTATGTAACACAACCTTGTGCTGTTTCTAAAATAACTCATTAAATATTGATTCAGAACTTAATTTAGTTGCAAGTTAAAAGTTCAATAAATTAAATTGGCCTAAATAGGCATCATGATTAATATTGCATATTATTTATTAATGCACACTGATTTCCAGCATTAGGTAAGCAAGCACAGTATGCTGTGTAATTCTTAGGCTGTCTGAGTTTCTGAGAATAAAGACTGAAGTTGACAAGAGGGGCGACTTGTTTGTTCTCTGAAACAGAAAAGATAAAAAACGAATCTGAAATGGACCCACCCCAGCTATATAGTTCTTGTTTTGTGGATTTTCCTTTCTTTTTTGTTTTCTCTTGTCTGCCTCACCCTGTGCAGCTTCTCTAATTTCAGCTCTCCCTTCCTAACTAAAATATTCCACTGTTAGTGCACAGTTTACCACTAGGTGGTGATAAGCGTTCTTTTGTATGTGTGTTTTTTCTGTAATAATAGGAGGGAGGAGACTAGAGGAGGATTTATATGGATGAGTGGTTTTGCAGATATATTACAGAGTGTAAAGAGACCAGTTGTAGTAAAGCTTTATTGCCTGCACTGCCAACTTCCTGTACTCTACTCCAGCATCTCCTTCCCATCATCCTCCTCCCTCTGGGATTGGGGTAGCGGTCTGTTCTAACATCAGCTTCTGAAAGATTGAATGGCTCACTAGGGATTACTAAAAGACGCCGGGAGGTCTTGGTTCTGTTAGTGGGATGCTAATCCTGATCCTCAGATCTGAGTGGAAATGCTGATTGGAAGAAAGCTTACCATAATGAAGTAAAGTAAGTGTTCAGTGCAGTTCTCACTCAAAGCAGAAATACTCAGGTGAATGTTCAGTGTGAACAATAATTACTGAATCCTCAAAGACATTTTATGATGCATATACAGATAATTTTTAAAAAATAGACAAGCACATATGGATGCATTTTCTCCATTTGCATTAAGTTGAATGGCAAGAGTACATTGTGTCCTGGACTCAAACCCAAGCACATTTTCTCTTTTGATAAGCCTTTTGTGTGTATCTCAATTGCAGTTTGTTGGTTCATTTGTACTGTTTGTTAGCATTGCCCTTATCAGTGTATGTGCAGGAATACTGGCTTCTCTGTCCCATGTTAGACAACAGCAGTTTGTTTGCATGTTTGGTTTTCACTAAAATCAGTGAAGTAGTTGAAGTAGTGTGAACTTTAACCACTTATAATTTTGAAACAGCACAGTTCTGACTAGTTCTATGTTGGAATCAAAATATAATTTTCTTTTTAATTATAACACAATTCCATAAGATAGACATAATCTTATTTAAAGAGTTGTGATCTAGATATTTATAGTTCCGTGGTCACTGGCTTTGTTGACTGTATGTGTACTGTGTGGAATTACTAACATGTATGTATTAGGTCATGTATGAAATATGTTTTGCATATGGGTGAATATTTTATGGAATATTCTAAAAACTTGTCCGTCTTTTCACGTTATGTTGTCACAGTCTTCTCTTTTTTTTTGTTCATGTCATATTCACCAAACTTGGCTCACAAACACTTACATTTGTCCAGGTATAATGGCCTGAATTATTAGGAATTCTATAATTACAGCAAATTAAAGCACAAATAGCATATTGGTGACACTTTAGGACTACGACTTTACAATACACTGTTGGTCTGTTTAAAACGAAACTGCTGTCAAGACAAGGAGTGATTCAAATCATGTATATTACTCAAAACTCAGCACCTTTCATGCATTGCAGTGTTTGGAATTGGCACTGCAAACATTGTGTCTGTTAGGGCATGACTTTATTGGCTCTTTGAAAATTAGCAGGTGTACAAAGACAAATAAACCTTTAATAAGTCTTTAATCATTTCATGCTTCTTGATTCTAAGAATTATACAGTCCCTTTTGAAAGTATTGAAATGACAAAGCCAGTCATTTTGTTTTGCATTTCCTGATTTTTTTTTTTTTTACTACAAATAACGACATGGCACTTTTTGTTTGATCACACTTTTTGTTGGAGGTAGGTAGAGTCAGGGCTTGGGTTTGCATGGTTATTTCTGTAACAGGCTCACTACTCACTAATCTTTATTGATGATGCAACTCATGTTGGTAGCAGCAGAACAAATTCAGAATTCTACTTACACATTTACAGAGAAATACATCCACAGCAGGAAAATGATCCAAAGCACACTGCTGACACCACAAAGGACTTATTCAGAGGAAAAAATTTTAGACTGGCCAAGTCGGTCACCCGATCCAAACCCAACTGAGCATGCATTTCACGTCCTGAAGAGGAGACTAAAAAGAGAACCCCCCAAAACAAACAAAAACCTTAAAGAAGCTGCAGTTCAAGTCTAGAAAAGCATCACAAACAAAGACTTTAACAGTTCTGTGATGTCATTGGGTTGCCTGCTTTATGCATTTATTGTGAGCATGTGATATGCAACCAAATATTATGTATTGCTTAATTTTCTATACTTTAAAATTATAATTTAACAAAACAAAAGCTAATATTCTGATCTGTCATCTCATATTTATCTTACGATCTCAACCCCAAATGTCTTCAGTATATAGCAAAAAAAGGCAAACTGTTCTTGCTGTTCCAAGACTTTTTTCAAATGTTGAACCTTTTTTGTTTGTTTGCTTGCTTTTTTACTGTACTTCTTACTTTTGAAATGATATGCAGAAATATCTATGGCTCCCTCGTCATTATTGGCTGGACACTACCACCATTTTTTCACCCAACAGAATTTTACACAGAGCCAGAGGGGCAAATATTGGTTACACAGATATGCTAATGCTTGAGCTCAAGTTGGCACATCCAGCAGGGAGGACTTTGGATTTTTTTAAGGTACACAATACAATAAGTGGTGTGTTAGTTTAGATTGGATCAACATCTCTTTTTTTGCCTAAATTTATATGCAAAGTTTTCTCAAACTTTCTCCTACACAACATGGAAATAAACTGCCTCTGAATCCCCTTCTGATTATACTCAGAGTTCAACACCCGGTGCCGTGCTTTCTCCTGCTAAAAATACACAGGAGTTTGGCTTACAGAAGATCCTCATACCACACACTTACAGATTCTATACATTCTCTAGTGCTAAACATCATCTGTATAGGAGCAGACCCTCATTTTTTGGCTATAGTTTGGGTTTTAGGAATTTTTGGAAGTTTCAATTATTGGAAGTAATTCCGAGTTTCTGATATTTTTAAATAATTGAGTCTGAATATTAGCTCAAGAATACAATCTCAAACAGGCTGATATATGACATTCTTCTAAAGTTGGTGTTGCATTGTGTCAGGCACATGGTTTAGATCGTCTTATTCTGCTTTTCTTCTTATCTGTTTGACAAAGCTGCTCTGATGTCAGTTCAGAATACCTCATGATGGAAAGGCCTGGTCGACATTACAGTAACCAAGCTGATCTAAGAGTTTGGTTTCCAAATAATATAAGCCTTCGGTAGCTGGAATTACCAAAGGTGACCAAAAAAAAAAAAAAAAAACGGTACCCTCCAAACGAAATTAAATAAATAACAAAATCAATTTAAATGAGCAACAACGCATATGAAAAAATAAACAATAGAAAATAGTCCAACATTTCCTTTCACACAACAAAAAAGTCTTGATTTCTGTTCTGGTAAGAAATCATGCTTCTTGAATTGTGTTTATTTTCAGGATCATAATCCATTATCAAGTTTTTAACAGAATTATAATTTCTATAATAATTATAATTTTGTACATTTTATAGTTCTCAGAGCTTGTGAAGAAAAAAAAAAGCAAAATCATCTAGAACATCAGGCAGGACATTAGTATTGTCTTTCATGGAAAGTCGTGTTTTTCAATAAGATATCTTTGCTATAAAATGCATGCATATTATTTTATTTATCTCTGTGCAAAATGTACAAATACAACAGGCATGATCTGTTCCTTTTTCTATTCAGTTCAACACCCCCCACTAAAACTTTTATTGATCTGCCTAGTAGACATCTAATTCTAGGACAGACCACACTTGGATTAGCTTAGTGGTGTGTTTGTTTGAGGTGGGGTTGGGTGGTATGTAAGTTCTTCTAGGTATTTCTTCACTGACCTGTAAAACAATTTTAGCTAGGTTGTTACCATGGTGATTAGCACCAAGTTGTGAAAAATTTGTGCTTGTGTCAATTGTAAAGTAGTATTTGGTTAGGGGGGTCATGAAAGTTCACTCAGGATTTTTTATGATACATTGTGAATGATAAGTCGCACGAGCATGGTCAGCATGGGCAAAAGTGCGATTATACTAAATAAGGTTTAGTGCCATAGGTAATCACAGCTGTGCTGATATTGAGTATTACAATAGAATTGCAAATGAGATATTGCTTTTATACACCCGTACTAAACAAACAAGAAACTCGTATTTTCTTTTTTGCCCATTAGTGAAAATAGATCCTGAAGAAACTACATTAACTTTACAGCCCGTTAGGTTGCTGGTAACTTGCTCATATTAATTTGTATGTTCCTAGTACAGGTCCTTCTGTTGAAATTTCTTCTTGTTTTTATTTGACAAGCGTTAATATTCTGAGTCATAAGTTATATGTGTTATATTTATAAATAGGTATGATTTGTCATAAACTACAGTAGGAAGTGAAATTTGATGTGACAATTACAGGCAAGCGGAGTGATGTATACTGTGCGCAATAGCAATCCAGGATGCTTTGCGGCCCAACTACACTGTTTGTTTGGTTACCATCATAACTCTCTTGTAATCAACATTCTCATAATTCTCTTTTCCATTCCTCCAGTGCCAGATGATCTGACACCAGAGGAGAAGCAGGAGCTGGAGAATATACGCCGCCGAAAGCAGGAGCTGCTTGAGGACATCCAGGTGAGGGTTTTCTTTACACAAGTTTAACACTCAGAGAAGCAGTTTGCTTTTGTGATCTTGTTTGCATCTTAGTAGAAATTAGGAAAAAGAATTGATATCCTAGATATCAGGATGCCTGTATGGAGGTCTGGTCAGAGAGATTTTTAGGTTTTTCTGTGATATTAAAATGTCAGATGCCTTTTTCATTTTTTTATTTTATTTTTTGTTAAATAATATCACAAATCCCACTCCACCATGTTTGTACTTTGACAAGAGACTCAGTAGAGCAAAAGAAAACCTGTAGCACATCCAGGGTAAAGTTGGTGGGACACACATCCATCACTCAGTAAACGACAGTATGAGGTGAGATCTTGAGAGGGAAGTGCGCTGTGAAGCAGAAGGTGTTGCTCCACTGATTGCATTACTCACTGATAATGCTGATCATCATTCATTGCCCTGCTTAGATTATTTGACTTAATCGGTTGAGGAAAATGTTAACTGAATTTTGTTTGCGTAACTTTTAAATTAAGCTTCCATCCTGGATGCAGTGTTTCCCATTTGCAGTTATTTGTACTAAATGCCATTCTTCCACACTGGGCGAATAGTTACATCTTTGCACTCTAAATGTTTTTAAACCTTCCTTCTGAGGCTTTCCATAAAGATCAGTATGAGCATTTCATGATTTGTCAGTGCTCTCATTAATGGGAGGAGTTACATTTTGTTCATATCTTAAGGTCACCTCTTACCATTTTACTCTGTTTCTTTTCCTTTGCCTGCACTTTGACATTGTTATACTGTTAGCACAACAGTACCCTTGTATCACTGCTCACGTTCCTGTGTTCCCGACATCATTGGGAAACATCACAGAAATATGTGAGGAATTGTACTGGTGTCAAAGCTGATGCATTTTTTTTTTAATATTGTGTAATTTATAACAACTCTCCAGGATACGTATCACATGAAGTTTTCTTGGGAAGAACTGCATATAATTAGATTGTAAGAGTATTACTGTCAAGAGATACTGCTCAGTGAAACACTGTTAGCTCTGTGAACGTGGCTCCAACATGTAAATGGTGTATTGTGAGGTTAAAAAAATAAAATAAAAAAATAGGTCAGAGAACTGAAGTGAACTCAGACCTCCAGGCTGAGCTTTTTCAGACTGCTGCTAGAAATCTGAATGCTCTCAACTGAAAAGTCTTGTGATGTGATATTGTTTGGTGAAAATCATGGGAATGTCATTTGCATGTGAACTGTATCACGTTTTTTCAGGAGTAGTGTTCGAAATAAATGAATGATCATTAGCTTTCAACAAGAGTTAAAAGCCAAGATCAGATGGGACAAGCCTTCACTCATCTCTGCATACTTAGCACCAACCTTTCACATCCTAGGACTTGAATGTTACAGTACACTCATACTGTACTGTACAGCACTACATAATTCCATAAACACTATTCGATTATGTTCTTCTACAATCACATACTTTAATGACTCGCATATTTAGCGCCACAGGAAGAGTTGGATTATCTATCGAGTCAGATTCCTCTCTGGGTATCTTTATCCTTTCGCTTGGGGAGTTTTTGCCACGCTACTATCGCAACATCTGGATTTCGGTAAAACTGCTCTGTGAAGGCCTATTACTGAAAGCACTATACATATAACACTGTATTTATTTCTTAAACAATGTTTTGTCAGGAGGACAGGGCAGTGGAATTAACCCAGTTTATCTCTGTGATCATCAGTGTTTCTTAGGGATAGAGAGATTGCGAAAGGTGAGCTAGGAAAAATGAAAGCAGTGAAATCAGATGGATGGATGCAAGTGGACAGCCTGCTGTTGCCGTTCTGAGACACTCATTGCCTAGCAACCCTTTCACAGGACATTTTTCACCTGCGTTTTTGTTCTGTCTCAGCAACACGAGTCCCTTTCTTCTGCAACTATTTCTGCTTATCTTTTCCTTTTAGAGCAAACCAGACTGAACTGTTCAGCTCAGTCAGCTGCCCCTGTCTAATTGATCACTGATTCTGCCTGCAGGAGAGAGTGGGATTAATGAGACATTCTTCTTTTCACTGATTATTATAGCTTCCCAAACATTGTTTTTATAGCAAATAGTGAAAACAAGTTTTATTGAATATGGAGTATTTAAATAATATTTTTAAACATGCACTAATTGCTAATAGTGATGGTGCTCGTGCTATTACTATTATGTACTATTGTACAACTATATGAACCCTCCTTTTGAACAGAGTAAGTGGGGAGTGTGTCTTTCATGATATGAAATGCCACTTCATCAAAACTCAGCTTGGAGTATTATTCCAAATCTAAAGTTTTTTTCCCTGTTTATTGAGTGACATCAACTCAACATAGCTGTGCATAGCATCAGGAATAAACAAAGGAAAACTTTTTACCTTTAAATGCATTCTATTTAATGCACAAGCATTAGCTGTGGTTTAATCAATATACAAACATCTCACTCACTCACTCACTCACTCACTCACTCACTCATCTATACCGCTTAATTCTGTATTCAGGGTCACGGGGGCCCTGGAGCCTATACCAGGAGACTTAGGGCACAAGGCGGGGTACACAATACAAACATCTGTGTTTGTTAAATTAAAAACACTGACTATATACAGGTAGTTCCCTATCTGGGAAAGAAAATATACATTACTCATCCGAGTTGTTAGCAACATACCTAAGACTGACCATAGTTTCCCACGTATTTTTCTGCAAGAAAAGTCCTCAGCAACATGATGCCTGTCTTATTTATTTTAATTAACCAAATAAATGAGTGGAAAAAGTTAGCCTGTATTCACTCTGATCACAATATGTGCTAAACCTGAACATTCTGTACCGGATAGTATGGTACGAATAGGGAGATGATATTTTGTTGGTCTTTCGGATGCTCCCGACAAGGGGTTGCCAAAGTGGACCATCAGGTCTGCACATACAAGCTTGGCACAGGTTTTACGCCGAATACCATTCCTGACGCAACCCTCCCATTTTATCCGTGCTTGGGACCGGCACTGCATCCAGTGACTAGGGGTCGACCACTGGCTGGGTATCAAACCCGAGCCTTTCGCATAGCAGGCAAATCACCTACCACTGAGCCACCCTTGCACGAATAGGGAGTTAATATAATTGCTTTAAAACCATGCGTTCATGTAGTCAATCGGCAATGTTGTGAGCTCATTTGTTCACATTCTTCCCTATACCTAGCATGTTACCAGAGGATTCCAGTAGGGGGAACATCGGCGAATTCAGTCAGTTTTGCATAAAGTTTACAAACTTGCCGACACTCAAGGAACTTAGTTTCCATGTTGATGTTGTGTACTTATGTCCCACTGTTTAGACATGCATATTTGCCTAAGTCCCACATGCCCCTACCAGTTACATTCATATTGTATATTGTGAGCACATAGAGTTAATTTCTAAGAACATGCACAAGCCACGTACCAAACGAAAAAGGATAGTATATTTCTACCCATACGTGCACCGTTACACTTCTAAATATTTACTAACATTATCAGTTTAAGATACCTTATTTTCTTAATGCACACCTGTAACATGTATGGTCTTTGTGTTTTCAAACAGAGGCTGTTGTAATATAATTTATGAGACATTAGGACTGCCATAGCACGTCTAGACACACACTAGAAGAAGAAGAAGAAGAAGAGAGGAAGGGGAAAGTGGGAGGGCAAATGAATCTGTGTGTGGGTGTGTGTGTTGGATGGCTTTGTTGTATGAGTAGTATTGATCTATGTCTAAGCTGCTGGAAGATGATGAATTGCTAATGCAGTACGGTTATATGATATTGGATGCAAGCACACCTCCCACACATACACAATGTACACAAGTGCACATTCAAGTTCACGTTCTCATTTCCCTGCATGTGTGTAAGTGGATGTCCTGAAACCCTGGGGTTGTGTGGATGACTTGCAAATGGAGGGGCAGCAGCATGGCTCTGAGCCCGTTGTCCTTCCCAGATAATCAGTAGAGATAAGAGCACTACTTAGTTTGTAACATTCTTTCTCATGCACCTATTTTTTTTTTGGAATTTATTATTTTTTCTTTGCAATTATTTTTCTTGTTTATAGTATTTTCATGCTTGGGGCCCATAAGGTGAAATATCTGACATTAAGTCATTGTTGTAGTGGAGTGATACTTTTCCACCATTTCTTGTCCAATTTAAAACTTAAAAAAAAAAATAGTCTGTTATTGGCTATAGAAGAGAAGATCTGATTTCAGTCTCTTCTTTCTCTCCCTCTTTAACATACAGCGGCTCAAGGATGAGATAGCAGAGGTGACGAATGAGATCGAGAACCTGGGCTCCACTGAAGAAAGGTTCGTGTGCATTTGTGTGCATGAGTTTGTGTTTCCTTAAAGCAGTGGGTCTGATGGGAATTAAGTAAAAGATTAAACAGCAAAAAGACAAAAAACTTAAACTGCAAAATAAATGCTTTGGCATACTGAGATAACATGCTGTACTTTTAAACACCTGCATTTTAATTATTAAATTGGACTACATTTTATAAAAATAAAAAAAAAAAGTTACATAAAATTCCTCAATTAATGATTAGTTGTACTATATTTAAAAGTCCCCTGAAACACAAACCACACAGCTTTGTCATAAAACCAGGCTTTACAAAAAATGAAATGCAAGCTGCTGGGTTTTGCATGCAAAAGAAACAGCATAAACAACCAGCTGCATCATAAAGCCTGATTATAGAGTTTTTTTTTTTTTTTTTTTTAGGTTAATATATGGGTCCGGAGACTTTAAGTTAATATGTGTTTCTATTAACCTAATATTTAGGTTAATACGTGGAAGTCAATTGCACACATACTTGTAATTTGGTTAAAAAAAGTTTTCACATTTATTGTTACATGTTTAGAATTATCATTTTTATTTAACAATATTCTTAGGATTTATTATTATAGTAATTGTTTAGAGTGATGTAGTGTAGTTATCAGCTTTACTGAATTTAATCCAGAATTATAATAGTGAACACAGATAACGAGGACTAGTTTAGTCATATACTTTTCTCAATCCCTGTTCTTGTTCAGGCTTTTATTGTCATTCCTCCTTCCCCCCTTTGCCTTTTCTCTATCAAGCATTTTATTAAAGTAATTGAGTAGCTGATTAATTGAAGATGAAAACCTCTGTTAGTACATGATGTATTGCTCACTGCTCAGTGGGAATGCTTCTAATTTGCTAATGCACTGAGATCTTGAGGTTATTAGTGATGTCATTGGGATGCTGTGACATGCATAATGTGTTAAGAAGATGCATTCTTTAACATGTTCATGCCACCTCACCTCTCTGCTCTTTAATTATTTCGTCCATGCCTCACAGATTAGGTTTCAGGATAGCTCCTTGAAACCTAACAGTATCACTGATAGCTCCCATACTTTGTTATTTTCACAGGAAAAACATGCAGAGGAATAAACAAGTGGCCATGGGCCGAAAGAAATTCAACATGGATCCCAAAAAGGTATACAACATGATCTCTTTTAATTACATTTCTTATATTTGCACTGCACCTTGTGATATTCATTTTGATTTCAACCATTAATGAAAATTGCATTTTCATCTGAATATTTAGCGTTTGTTTTTTGCCATGTGAATATTCTTTCATCTGAAATTCTAAACGTTTCATCCATCATTTTATCCCGAAATCAGATCTGTTAAGCTTTGCATTAAGCTCTAAGTGTAAGGGTGTTGGCGATGTGGTAGTGCCGAGTAACACATCTGTACTTTCTACTGTGCTGTCTCTTCACAGGGGATCATATTCCTCATAGAGAATGACCTGCTGAAGAACACCTGTGAGGATATCGCTCAGTTCCTCTACAAGGGTGAGGGCCTGAACAAGACGGCCATTGGAGATTATCTAGGTGAAAGGTGAGAATGACACAATTTCTAAACTAAATTGATGTGGTTGTGTGATAAAGCAGTGCTATCAATGCAGTCAGTTTGTCACAGCAGAATAGGACCAAAAGTCATCATATTATCGTTTGTTTCTAAGGCAAGCACAGGCAAGGTAACATGATATATATACTGTGTGTATATATATATATATATATATATATATATATATATTCACACACACACACATATATATATATATATATATATATATATATATATATATATATGGTATGGAATAAATACTTACTCAGCATTAAGATAATTTAAGATAATGAGGCTAGAGCCAGAACAGCTGAGACTTTTGAACATCCAGTCAGTATGCTGGACTGGAATCACTATAATGTCCACCCTCTATTTTCATCCATTACTTCCATTTCTCCTTTTGTTAAATGCAAGCATATACACATAGTTATGGTATGGTGGAGACATGGGGGGGGGGGGGGGGGCTGTTAAATGGAAGCATTATTAAAGTAGGTTAAATGCCACATTGACATATTTGGAGGGAATTTGGAAAGGTGTTACATACAGATGTGGAAATCCATCTGTTATCAGCTTTGAGATAATTAGAATTTATCCCAATTATTGATAATAAAAGTGTTTATTGCTGTTCAGTTTTGTAGTACATGGTTGAATATTTTGAGAGCAAATTTAGCAATGACCTAATAGCCTTATTTTACTTTGGCTTCTTGGGCCTAATGCTTAAAATCACTGTGTATTTAGTCAACATCTTTTATTTAAGTAATTACATTAATCATCTTACTTTCAGAGACGACTTCAATATTGATGTTCTTCATGCTTTTGTGGAGCTTCATGAATTCACAGATCTCAACCTGGTCCAGGCTCTCAGGTAAAAATATATAAAGGTTAATAATAATAATAATAATAATAATAATAATAGTAATAATAATAATTGAGTCAGGATGATAATTGGGTCCACATGTGATCAATAAACTTTTGGCTGCTGCAATTATCTGATCATGTGTATTTTCTGTCATTGTGTCATGAAGACAGTTCTTGTGGAGTTTCCGGTTACCTGGTGAAGCCCAGAAGATTGACCGCATGATGGAAGCTTTTGCACAGCGCTACTGTCAGTGCAACCCTGGTGTCTTTCAGTCCACAGGCAAGTCTGTGTTTGTTTTATGGCAATTATGATGTTTAACTCTGTAAAAAGTGAATGTAACCTTTCCCTGCCTCCTTCTTTTTACACCTACTCATGGTTAGTCATACAGGAGGTTTTCGCTCACCTTCCATAAACATCATGCTCTTAGTGAGTCAGAAGTGCTTACATATCTGAAAGTGTCCATTATGGTCATTTTTCTTTTTTACTTTGTTGTTAATATATGCACAGTCGTCTCCGTTCCAAAGGAAAGGATATCACAGGCTTAAACATTCTCTAAATTCCTCTGCAGATACCTGCTATGTTCTTTCATTTGCCGTGATCATGCTGAATACAAGCCTACACAACCCTAATGTAAAGGACAAGCCTTCAGCCGAGCGCTTTATAGCCATGAACAGAGGCATCAATGATGGGGGAGACCTACCAGAGGACTTGCTCAGGGTCAGATTTCATGCCTTATTTGCCTCACATTTAAGAAAAAAACATCATTCGTTATCATGAGAGAACAATAACATGAGATAGCATGACATCATGAGATACAGTTGCATAGAATAAATTACATTGCCTCCTATCTTCATTACATGTCCTTATCGTTTACAGAACCTGTATGATAGCATCAAGAATGAACCCTTTAAGATACCAGAAGACGATGGCAATGACCTAACACATACATTCTTTAATCCAGACCGTGAAGGCTGGTTGCTGAAATTGGGTAAGTGGTAAATATTCTCTTATTAAATAATTATACAGAAACTAAACATTCCTGGTCTGTATAATCTGTCATCATTAACATTAACAATTACATTTGTTAATAAGGTTAATAAAATATTTGTATTAAATTCAATTAGCAATTAAACCACACTGGTCACCTTTTCTTATTTTACAATAGTTCTGCAATGGCTGACATAATCACACCAGATTAGCCTTTGTCTCAAATCCTGATTACCTACAAAGTGATGTCATATAACAGAATTATAGCATGAATTATTGTCATTAAAAAAAATAATAATTATATAAACATTAATGCCACAATGGACCTTGAGCAATGGCTAGCTATTTCTATTTGTTTATGTCGCCATCTAGTGGAAAGTGAGAAAAGTTGTAACAGATCATCCAGTTTTTCTGCAATAAAATCACCCAAATACAAAGTTTGATTTATTAGAATTTTCAAACTTATATATATATATTTTTTTGTTTTTTCCCCACTTTATTTTGGTTTCATCTTCTCTTTCTTCAGGAGGTATGTACACTAGTTCTTCCCAGCCAATACGCTGTGCTTCTGGGTGCTGTATGTGGTGTGCTTTGCTCTCATTATCTACTTTTTTTGTCAATTTGGCTGTTTAAAAACTGTTATTTCATTTTAAATAAATGAAATGGTTTTAAGTTTCTTACTAGTTCCATAACACTACGCTAAGCTGGAATGTGTCATTTCCTACACATTGCTCCCAATGTGTGAAGCCCTGTAATAATGCTACTGCTGTGAGCTTGAAGTTTAGCCATAAGCCCCTAACTCTGAATTATTTCTTGTGTTGCTCATGAGTGCAATTTCTGTAACATAATGAAAGCTCAGACATGTACATCAGTGAGGCTTTGACAAAAATTGCATTATCTCCTTATATGATCTGAAGTTTGTCTTGTTTAGCTGCATTAGATCTTTTGTTCTTCCAACCTAACAGAAGTACTTTGTACTGCTTTCTACTCCCAGGTGCCTATATGTCTGGCATGAGAATGTTTGTCTTTTGAGGCCATTGAATATAAGGAAAACTTCATGCTTTCATCCTCCTTACTATATAATACTAAAAAAGTGCTATTTAAAGCTTGGTCTTTAGATGTTGCTTTGGAATTGCTGTCTCATTGTTATTTTAAGACATGAAACAAAGTTATACTAAATTCTACCTTGTGTTGTGAATGACATATGTAGTGTGTATGAGAGCTTGTTTTTTGCAGTATAATTTAATTCGCTCATCCCTCTCAGTGTTTCGTTAGTCCTCTACTTTTGAATATTTACATTATATTGATTTTTCTTTCAACTTTTTGGTAATAATTAAACCAATTATATACCCATGCAATAATGTAACTTAACCATGCACATGTCTGTCCGCTGCAGTGCTCCAACCCTCATCCTGCTTCATTTCACTTTTGCCGTCGTCTCGTCTGCTCTCTTAAACGTTAACTAGTTCTCACTAACAGCATTGGGTTATATCTTTCCTAACTGTACTATTTTTCTATTGTACAGGGGGACGAGTAAAAACATGGAAAAGAAGATGGTTCATCTTAACAGATAACTGCCTCTATTACTTTGAATACACTACTGTACGTAATCTATAATTTGAGTAAACCAGTTATTTGCCCCCTAATGTAATATATCCAGGGAGATAACTCGGCATGTTTTATGTTGAATTTAATACTGACTTTTATTTTAGGATAAAGAGCCAAGAGGGATCATTCCCCTGGAAAATCTGAGTATTAGAGAAGTGGAGGATTCAAAGAAACCAGTATGTTCTTTCTGTTCTCTTTTCTATGTGCACCGATCAGCTTTACCATTAACACAAAAAATGTTAAACATTAACATTAGTTATATGCCACATAAAACTGCTGAAAAAAATCAGTTCTGGTCATGATGGAAAAGAACAAGAACACTAGTGCCCCACAGCCTGCCACGGGTGATGACCAGGAGGCCATGAGCACATGGCCGCCGACCCGACCTCCGACATGCACCGAGGGGATAGAGCTGCTCAGGTGGCACAAGGGGAACCTGCACAATACAGGGCATAATATTTTTTACATGGTAATGATATGGCTGATTGGTGTATGTATACAGTACAGACAAAAAATTTGGACACACCTTCTCATTCAAAGAGTTTTCTTTATTGTGTTCTTTATTGTGTTCTTTATTGTGTTCTTTAGCCCAAACAAGTCTCTTCTGCTTGTTGCCTGTCCTTAGCAGTGGTTTCCTAGCAGATATTCTACCATGAAGGCCTGATTCACATAGTCTCCTCTTAACAGTTGTTCTAGAGATGTGTCTGCTGTTAGAACTCTGTGTGGCATTGACCTGCTCTCTGATCTGAGCTGCTGTTAACCTGCGATTTCTGAGGCTGGTGACTCGGATGAACTTATCCTCCACAGCAGAGGTGACTCTTGGTCTTCCTTTCCTGGGGTGGTCCGCACGTGAGCCAGTTTCTTTGTAGCGCTTGATGGTTTTTGTGACTGCACTTGGGGGCACTTTCAAAGTTTTCCCAATTTTTCGGACTGACTGACCTTCATTTCTTAAAGTAATGATGGCCAC
>JAAGKR010010404.1:0-22904 GCA_011419295.1 Clarias macrocephalus | reverse complement strand
ACACACACACACACACACACACACACACACACACACACACACACACACACACACAGGGTAAGGCCTTTGTGTATTTTTGTGCACACAGAATAATACAGTGCCTTGACTGCCCCCTGCCGGTAAGACATTGTTTTGTCATACATTTTCACTGAAACAGTCCAAGGACATACACACACAGCCTGGGCAAAAGTCACACACTCTTATATTTTCTTTAACTGCCTTTCGCTTTGATTACAGCACACAATATGGTGTCCAGTTCCTGTATGAAAAAAATTCCTCATAGTCCCAGATGTCCTGGAATATGCCTGAGCCTTCAGGGAATTAATATAATCCATATAATCTTTAGTAATTTCTCTGTAGTCCAATCTTTATCCTCTCTAGCACAGTTAAGCCTTTTTATTCCTGAGAGTCTAAATAACAAGTGATTTTGTGAAGTGATAACCAAGTGCTTAAGTGATCTCCATTCATGCATTCATGATGTTTTGTTCCAGTCACATTTCTTTAGTGAAGTTCTTTACCTTAGAGTAAATAAATATAATAAAGAGAGTAAACATTAACATTATAGAGTAAATAAATATAATAAAGAGAGTAAACATTAAGATTATAGAGTAAATAAATATAATAAAGAGAGTAAACATTAATATTATAGAGTAAATAAATATAATAAAGAGAGTAAACATTAATATTATAGAGTAAATAAATATAATAAAGAGAGTAAACATTACAGAACTCACCCGCTGATGACAGATGAAGAGAAACTGAGAGTAAAATCAGAGTTTTCATAACTGTACTGCAGCGACACATCGCTCAGTCTAAACTCTCACACTCTAAACTACTACTACTGTTACTACTACTACTACTACTAATAATAATAATAATAATAATAATAATTCACTTATTTCATCTTATTACAGTAAAAAAAAAAAAAAACCGGCAAAAAGGGATTAACAAACAGGAATCACTGCTCTGACCAATCAACACTCAGCATTGAGACCAATCAGGATTCAGGGTTTACACACGTCACCAGTATCTGTGGAGAACATGAGGAGAGTTTCTACTGAAAGTGAAAGTAAGATAACACTAGAGGAAAATAAACAAAGCAACATAAATACTTTAATACTTTTCTCCAGTTTCACTACTAATAATTCACATGAAATATAAACTCATATTCTCCTCACCTGCTGTCTGGCTGTCATAAGTCACTCCACCTCTGCCCTATGACTCCATGTTATGACCCAGGTGTGTGTTTACATGTACAAGGCCTTTTTCATTGTGCTTTGACCTGCAGTATGTCATTTAACTGGTATTACTGGTTTGTCCAAAATAAAAAAATCACTGAAGTTATGTACTTGTATCCTGATTATATTTAGTTTGATAATTTGAATTTGGGCATCAGTGTGTTTCCACACAACACTACAGTATATACTGTGCATATACTACAATATATACAGTACACAATCAACACTTCAGTATACAACAGTATACAAAAAACCTTGAGTTATAAAATTGCATCACTCTTTGTACTTTTTAATCACTCCACTGTTAATCAAAACCTCATCTGTATCAGATAAAGATCAGAGGAGGCCTGCAGAAGCTGGTATTAATTTTCAGCTGATAACTTTTATATTTAATTACAGAGAAGAGTAAATATAATCATTTTTAAACTATATCATAACTATATAAAATAGTTTAAACTATAAAAAAGTGATTTATATTTCATGAAAAAGTCTTTGTTAATGTTTGTGCTGTTGCAGAAGGTACAACAGATTTAGGTGTGCTGTTTATGGTAGTGTACTGTAATAGTGTTAGGGTGTTAATCCATGGACTTTAATCAATACACCACTGGTTGGACTACAGAGGTTCCTAGATAGAGGGATGGATGGACAAGCAAAATTATATACAGTAAAGCTGGCACAAACAAAAAGATGGGTAAAAATTGTCAGTGTGTCAAACCCTCCAGGGCCAAGGGTTCAATTTCCACCTTCAGTGTGTGTGTGGAGTTTGCATGTTCTCCCAGTGCTTGGTTTTCTCGGATACTCCAGTTTCCCCCCAAAGACATACAGATCATGTTAATTAGCATTTCCAAATTCCCTTTGGAATTGTGTGTGTGTGTGTGTGTGTGTGTGTGTGTGTGTGTGTGTGTGTGTGTGTGTGTGTGTGTGTGCTTGTGTGCCCTGCAATGGATGGCAACCCATCCAGGGTGTACTCGGCCTCATGCCCTAAGTCCCCTGGGATGGGCTCCAGGCCCCTCACGACCCTGCACAGGAATAGTGCTATAGAGAGAATGAGAAAGTCTCCCTTGATGACATATTCTTTCTAAACTAATAAATACACAAAAATGTGTTCATCTTTTTTCTTCTACAAAAAGCACAATTAAATATTTTACAGATTAAATTTAGTAAGTTGCTTATGAGTTTCAAAACATTACATATTGCGGATTATTGTAACAAAGTAGAATATGTGTGGGGTGGGGGGTTACATACTTTAAAATGTATGTAAAATGTAAGTTTTTTTTTTTTTTTTTTACCAGAAATGACAGAGGTTTCTCCCAAAAGATAATACGACGATGTACAAGAGGCATCACTGTAGAAAAAGATATTTGAACAAAAAAATAGCATGTACAAAATTATTCATACCCTTCGCAAACTGTTACAGTCTATAGGAAAATCAAAAGTTCTATACTATTCCAAATAGTCCAAGCTGTTCTAAAGCATCCTACCGTAATTACCCTGATTCATTGAGTAAACAAAACAGCTGTTTTAATCAACTCAACAGGTAAAAAACAGAAGCTCTCTGCTGTTGGTTTGTGGACAGTTATGGCTAAGACAAATGAGCTCACTGAGGACCTGCGGCTGCGCATTGTGGCTGCTCACAAGTCAGGAAAGGGCTATAAGATCATAGCTAAATGTTTTGATGTTCCAGATTAAAAAATACAAGACGCTCCTTATTGTGAAAAATCTCAGAGGACGTGATCGGAAGCCAAAGGTGACACTTGTGCTGGACAGGAGAAGGTAAAAAAGAGTCCAAGGATCACCACCAAGGCCATCCTGGTGAATCTGGGCTCTGCTGGTTGCAACATCTCAGAGCAGACAGTCCAACGGACACTGCACACCGCTGGGTTCCACAGGCGTAGACCAAGGAGGACACCAACCCTCCAGTTAAGGCACATTAAAGCCCGCTTGCAAATGCTCATCTGGACAAATAAGAAAACTTCTGATTTTCTAATCACAGTAATCACAGAAAATGGTAAACAGAATCACAGTAAATGGGACCATGAAAAATCAAAATTCTCAACAACAACATCAGGCAGTCTGCAGAGAAACTTGGCCTTGGGCACCAGTGGATATTTCAGCATGACAACGACCCAACTGTATTTTTGCAAACAGCAAAAGTGGTGAAGAAATGGTTAGCAGACAAAAAACTTTACCGTTTTGCAATTGGAGTCCTAAAGGGAGCTAAAGATCAGGGTGATGGCAAGGAAACTCTCCAATCTGAAAGAGTTGGAGCTCATCGCTAAAGATGAATGAGCAAAAATACCAGTGGCGACATGCAAAAAGCTGGTCAGCAATTATAGGAAGCGTTTCGTGGCTGTAATAGCCAATAAAGGCTTTTCTAATGATTATTGAGAAGGGTATGAATCATTTTGGACATGCCACTTTTTGTTCAAATATAAATAAAAGGTGAGTAAATAATTTTTCCACAATGATGCCTCTTGTACATCATCTTATTATTTTCTGAGAGATGCCCGTGTCATTTCTAATTTTAAAAAATAAAAATAAAAAACTGCTGATTGAATAAAAGATACCTTAAGTCAGAATTTGTCAGGGGTATGAATAATTTCGGGCTTGACTGTATATATACACTGTCACAGACCTACAACTAACCATGCAAAATGATTGTGTAATATGTTTGATGAACAGCTTAATTAAATCAACATGGAGCCATCAAAACAAAACACATGCACTTGTCAAAACCATCATTAGATGCTTTCCAGGGCTTTCATCTAGAAAAGATTATAACAGTAAAATAAAAATTCTCCTTTAACATGAACTAATAAAATAACTAAATTTAATAGTATTGTACTTTTGTATGATCATACACTAGTCTCTCTCTCTCTCTCTGTCTCTCACACACACACACACACACACACACACACACACACACACACACACACACACACAAATCATCAAATTCCTATTATGGCATTTAAATCATGTGGAAGCAGTAATGAGGTACTTACAGTAGAATTGCCCACCTGTTTTTATTATTATTATTATTATTATTATTATTATTATTATTACATTTTGTAAAATAAATAATGACAAGGTAATCAACATTATATGTTGTTTTTCAAGTTGTATTTACTTAATACTAAGACCTGCTATGATTTTTATTATTTTTTTCTTTCAGAAAAAAACTCAAGCATTGGTTTTGATTTAATTAAGTCACACTACGAAAAAAATGGCAAACCATAAATGTGTGTGGATTTACACGAGCTAAACAAGGCATAGTAATGGACAGGCATCCGCTCCTACATATGGACAATTTGTTTTCTGAGTCACTGCTTTCTCCACCATTGATTTGGCAAACACTTACCATCAGGTCCTACTGGCAGAAGGATGCCGATTAATTACTGCATTTACACATATAACACACGCAGGACTATTTAGGTTTAAATGGTTGCCTTATGAACTGTTCTCAGGCCCAAGCACATTTTCTAAACTCATGTCCTTGGTGCTGAAAGACCTCAAAGGTGTCCAAAATTATCTGGACAATGTAATTGTCTATGGAAACTTGGAGCCAATGTGAAAATGCCTGAGTAATAACACATTACAGTGGACTCCAACAATTAATTAACAATTAAATTTCAAATTAATCAAGAATCATATAGTGGACAGCACTGTCTGTTTTCAACACCTATATTGTTACATTTGTGTCTATAGGAAAGCATATTCACATGCTGTTTAGCCAAACTGATGTACTTCACATACAGTACAACAGTGATTCCCAACCACTGTGTGGCACATTAGTGTGCTGTAAGAGATCCAAGGGAAATTATAAAATTTCACTTCATTGTTCTAAACATTATTTATTTACTGCAAATAATTTGTCTTCGTTTGTCTATGCCATCAACATTTAGGGACAGGCAGAACAATGAAATATTTCTCCACTAGATGGCATCAAATAGCTAATTAACATGTATCTACCTGTTGCCATTCAAATAATAGAATTAGTAATGCTTCATCTTTGACAGTGGTCATAGAGATGGATAAATATTTGAAAACAAAAAGGACACAATCGGAACTGGGTCCAGGAAGAAATTCTGACCCAGATGAAGTCCCTAGTAGGAGTAGTGGTCAGAAGAAACTCATGTTGATGATCCAGCTAAATGGGATGTATACAGCCAGAAGATGCAGGTTGAACAGTAGAAACGTTAATGCTGCTCTTTAATCACACTGAAGATGAAACACACACAGTGTGTGTGAAAATAAAGAACATCACAAATATCAAGAGATAAATGTAAATTAGTTATAGATTAAATGTAAATTAAACTGAAATGTGTGTTATAAAAACATTAAATGAAAAAGTAAAATGTAGTGATTGGCACCCTGTCCAGGGCGTACGCTGCCCTGTGCCCCAAGTGTCCTGAGATTGGCTAAAATGCTTTCTCATGTTTGATTATCCACATACACAAGTGTAGTATACACACAGTATGCATTTAATCTGTTCCGGAGGTGAGCTCTTAAAGCGAAATTTCGAATTGCAAAACATATATTTTTATAGGAAATATTGTAGGTAAATGCAGATAATCAGTTCCAGCCACCCAAAATATTACCAAAATTACAAATTTCCAACACTATTATTATATGCTTACATATAAATAAAATCAAAACATTTAGAAAATTCTATTAGCAATTGTCATTGTCACAAACCAGCTTTACACAATCAAAAAAAAAAAAACATGTAAATGTAAAATATGAAATAAATAGACATGAAGCCTCAATTATTATTAACGTATGATTCCTCTTGGCACTGGCTGCTTTCAGAATGGTTTTCTTCTTGCCACTCCTTGATAACTTGGGTCCCATGGTGCTATGTTTTCACCAAATTTGAATTTAGAAAAATGCCAAAAAAAATAAATAAATAAATGTAAACTTGCTTCCCCTGGATTTTCACTGACATTCACAAGTTCTGATCGGCTACCAGAAATACACGCAACCAGAAGTAAGCACAATCTGCTTGGTCCCCTGTAAGCCCAAAATGCTTCGAAAGACGAGGCATATTTTGTGCAAAATCTTAGTTTTTAAGGTGAATTTTTCAAGGTGGGTCATTCATATGGTGAGGTACTTTTGTAACTCAGTTCTTTGAGGATAGTCTGCAACAGCAGGCTGCCACAAGAAAAAATTTCCATCAATGGAACTAATAATAAGTTGTCCTTACGTGTAACCAACTGGATGTCTTTTTGGCTGGCTGCAGAGAACTATGGCTCACAAAGTTTAGGAGAGAGGCCTTTGGTGGCTCTTACACTCCTGGGAGATTGTAGATGCCCTGGACTGTGCCATGGCCACTCCAACCTGAAAGATGATGCAGAAAATGTGAGGAAATTTTTTTTTCATAACTGTACTGTAGTGCGACATCTCTCAGTCTAAACTCTGATACAGTGCAACTCTAAACTAACAATAATAATAGTCACTAAATGATTCAATTTAATAAAAGGGCAAAGAAATATATACTGCTCAAAGGAATCTCCACCCTGACCAATCAGAACCCAGCATTTAAACCAACCAACTGCCAGAGTTTAGGCAGACCAATCAGATTTCCACATGTCACCAGTTTCTGGAGGGAACTGATGAGAGACAGTTTATACTGACAATGAAAGTAAGATGACTCTACAGGAAAAAAAATAAAGAAACATTAATATTACTTCTGTTTATCTACTAATAATTCCAGTTTCAAACCAGTTTATCCAGATCTAATTTCAGAGTTGTTGTTATAGCACCGCACCCCACCTCTGCCCTAGTTTGGCTAATGCCTTCATGTTATGACAGACATGCCTTTACATGTACTCATGCCTTTTTCATTGCACTTTGACTTGCACTATGTAATTGTAATAGACTGTAATTGAATTTGTAATTTTTCTTTTTTGTAGACAATAACAATCTCTCAGGTTTTGTGCTGGTTTAGTATTGTGTTTTAGCACTACCCTACAGTATATACAGTACACTGCATACACTACAATAATATAGAGTACAGTATAAACATTCAAATATAGTATACAATAGAGCATGAGTTATAAAATATCTATTCTCTATGGATGTTGTTTAACCACTCCACTGTTAAATAAAATGACCTGCAGGAGATGGTAATAACTTTGTGTTTTATAAGAGAAAACAGTCTGTTTAGGTTTGTGCTGTGCAAAAGCTAAAACAGACTCAGTTGTGGTAAAAGAGTTGAGGGTCAGATAAGAACATGGAGATTATTCTGTTACGTGGAGACACTTAGGATTGACTCCTGTTTCTATCACAGTGAACACAAGACATCTATTTTATTGCATGACTTCATCATCTACCAAAAATCTACCCAGTTTAAATTTACTTAGTCACACAAACATTATATAAAATTGCACATACAAAAAGTGTAAAAAAAAAATATATATATATATATATATTTTTTTTTTTTTTTAAATTAAAATAAATTTCTGCTTCATAACTTACATTTAATTAAATGTGGTGTCTTCTGTCAACATATGCTTTCTAAATTAATGAACACATATCAATTTATTTTTATCAATACAAAATGCATCATAGACTAGATTTAATAAGTATAATACTTTTTATATTAAAGACCAGAAGGTTTTGTGGCCTATCAGGATTAGTATCAGAAAGTCTCAGGGGAGAATTTTGGAGTAGTGGTCTGTTACATGAAAATAATATATGGTGAATAATGTAACAAGACAATGACACAAAGTACCTACAGTACAGTGTATGTACTGTAAATCATCAACAACTACAGCAAATTTTAGGTTGAGGTTATCCACAGCTATAAAGATCTAGAGGCTAAATTAATTTACAATTTTTTAATCTGATGAATTATAATCAACTGATAAAGTCTAACACCAACACTACCATTTACTGCCGTTTAACACATAATTCAAATTCACAGCTCTACCAATCCAGATTAGTGTTTTCTGAAACTTTGGGTCCAATTAAAAACCTGGTTTATAAAATCAGCGGTTGAGAAATGTCTTAGGCAGTAGTAAAATCATGTGGTTAAGAGGTTGTTTTTGAAGTAATCACAATGTTCCCGCTGTCTGACTTAATCATGTGACTTCCTGTAAGTGAACAGCTCTGACAGTGAAATGAAAGTAAAATTAAACTCAGTAAATAAATGCAGTAAACACCTGAATGACACCACTGATCATTCCATTTTTAACATAATTTAAGAAAAAAAAATGGTTTATACTGCTTGGTCCTGATGGTGATTTTACAGTAAAAGTTCGTATTAATTTGTTCAGGAAAATAACCAAGTCACATCATGATTCATGAATGCATTTTAATAATAATAAATGCATATGTTATAAAATATACTTATGAAAAATATATTTCTACAGAAAAGGAACAGAACTAAGAAGAATCAGAGCACAGAGTGAAGAAAATCCACTTCATTCTTCATTCAGATTGTTAGACTGACAGAACAGATGCATTGTGGGAGAGATTTGGGTGGTACAGATGTGAACAGGTGTTTAATGGATGGTTTTATCTTTAAACTGAGTTGAATAATAAACAATGTGATCAGTGCTATACTGTGTTCTGTTCTGCTGATCCTCCAGTATGAACTCCTGCTTCTGCTGTGTCACTCCTGTCCTTTTACACTTTACTCACATCTCTTCAACACCTCACACACCTGAAGAACCCAGGACCTCTGTGTGAGACTCACAGATCAGATACACACACACACACACACACACACACACACACACACACACAGATACTGAGGACAATCTCACCGTGTTAAAGATCAATAATGTGTGTGTGCGTGCGTGCGTGCGTGCGTGCGTGCATCACCGTCATGTACTGACCTCATCATCTACATTAAACTCTACAGGAAATCATCTTATAAGATAAAGTGTGTGTGAGATTATACAGAGTGTAAAGTAAATCAAATGTAAAATTGCATTTGTCATAAACAGAAAAGTTTAAATCTTTACTCCTAAACTGACTTCCCCTAAAGCAGATCCTACAGCACTGAGCTCAGTGAGAACAGAACAGCAGAGTGTGAACACAAACCAAAGTACAGAAAAAAAACTTAAGAGAATTTACACAGAGCAAAAAATAAACCACTAACAATCACTAATAATCCCATTTTATATCAATAACAAAAGATTCATAATCAAATTATACACCAAGATTACACACTGGAATAATGTGTGTGTGTGTGTGTGTGTGTGTGTGTGTGTGTGTGTGTGTGTGTGTGTGTGTGTGTTCCTCCTCCCCCTCTCCTCGTGTCTCCTAGAGAAACAGACAGACAGAAACAGGATGAGCTCTGAGCTGAGACTGAATGTTACTTTCCTGCTGGATTTTCCCTCCACACACAGATGTTTATTCCATATTACACTGTAAACTTCATCATGTCTTACTCTCTCAGTTCAGCAGGAAGACGTTCACGTTTCGTTTGTTGTTGGAAGTAATTCTTCTTGAGAGGCTGAGAAATTTACAGTGTTAAAATTTGAACTAAACACAATAACTATACAATTATATTATTTTAAATACTGCAGACGAAGCAAAGGTTCACTTACAGCATGATGAGGAATCACTATGATGTGGAACACTTTTGATGTCTGAAAGACATAATTTACAGACAGTTATTATAAAATATGTATACTGTATTTACAAGATTTGAACTGTTTTTTGTGAGATTTTCTCATAAAAAAAATATTTTTATTATTGGTTTTAAACATCATTTATGGATCATCATATTAATATCATTATATTACGACAATTAGTCAATATCAGCTTATTGTCTCGTCAATTTATCAGTTCAACTTGAACAGAAGCAAAATATTCATCAGATCCACTTTCAGGAATTAGAAAGTGTAAATCTGTTCTCTGAAAACTTCACATCTGCCTCCTTCCTCCTCTCACCAGAGTTCTTCTTCTTCTTCCAGACCACAATTCCAGCAACAACGGCGACGAGAGCGACGAGAGCCGCGACTACAGCAGTGATGATAGCAATCGGTGCTCCACCTGTTAAATCAGCACAGAGTCTTTATTATCTGCTGCAGCAAGAAATCAGCTTTCACTCTCTACAGCTCTAGTTTATTAGGACCTTTTGGTACTTCTCGCACTAACTCCTTCTCCAAGCTGCTGTGCTGAACCACGCAGGTGTAGGTGTGTTTCTGCAGCTCCTCAGCTGGGACTTTCAGAATGTTTCTCTTCTGGAAGCTTCCATCCTGGTTGGGTAACGTCTCTCTGAGCTCCACGTCCTCATGCACGTCCTCGCCGTCCTTCTGCCAGGTGATCATCACTGCTTTGGGGAAGAAACCTGTAGCGTGACACACCACCTCTGGAGAAGGAGACGAGTGTTTCTGGAGCACTGACACCTCGGGACGAACTGCAGAGACACACAGAGAGATAGCAATATTAAAAGATTTAAATGTTTTCTTCATTAATGAATGCTTCATGCTAACCCTGATGAAGCACAATATTCCTGGTGAGGAGATTGTCAGTGTTGTCCTTTCCACCAGTTTATTATTTCTTCTTGTTTTGGTGAAAATGGAAACAGTAAACAAACCAATGGACAGACCTCAAACTGTGTGTGTGTGTGTGTGTGTGTATCTAAACTATTCCACTATCTACAGTATATATTTGCATAAACAGAGGAGTAGTGTCTCAATGACCTACAGTAAAACAAGTGTACACACACACACACACACGCACGCACGCATGCACACACGCACGCACAAGGAAAGAGACACAGATACACACAGCATGCATGATCTTGTCAGATAATCTCTTCCTGTATATTCTCAGCAAATGACAGTGTTTTTACATTAAATTACAGTAACTCTAGTGAGTTGCTGTTGGCCACTTGGTAGACTCTTTGCCAGTTTCTTTGTCAGTGTTGTACCGAATAGCTTCTACGTCATACATCAACAAGGTCAACAAAATTTGATTCTTTTAAAGGGGGCAGGGGTCTGATTATTTTTATACCCACTGTATGTGTATTACAAAATATTTAATTTATAAACTATTTAAAATAGTTATAGATTCATTTTGATTTAATCTACCAGTATATAATTGCTGCTAGATACTCCAGGGAGGAAGTGTGACCAGTGTGACCCTTACATGAACTTAACTTAGTTAACTTAGCTCACATTTGGCAAACATGAATTTGCCTTGTTTTTCTGTTAATTCCTAGTTAAAACTTGAGGAGATATTCCTATGTAGTCTCATATCATTCAGTGTAATGTTAATTGTTAAAATATCTCTTTCTTTCTACATCTGAATCATTGTAGCTTTCCCTGTGATGATGTATTTTGAAGTTAATTTTAATTCTCTTTCTATTTTTTATTTTCACTTAATTCTTTTATCTTTGTTCAATGTTTTTTTAATACAATTTTGATTCAGTCAGAATCCTCAAAGGCTAATGAAGAATAGGTTCCATCTCCCTTAAGGTATGAATTGTGGACAGGGCTAACCAAGATATTAAAGTATATCCATTACAGCAGTTACAAGCCTATTCTGCAATAAGCAGACACAAATGTATACGGAAAGTTTTGCTTACTCCAGACTCAAATGCTCTCATTAACAAACCAAGGGCCAACCTACTCATTTATGCTCAGTCGCAGACTTTCTTGACATGACATTGACATGCTCCTTAGTCTTTTCCCTACTGACAGCACTCTTCTCACTCATGAACTTCCAGCTTTAGTTCTCTTTCCTTCTCCCTTCATCTTAATTCCTTCTACCTGCTGCCCAGCTGCTATTCCATACACAAATGACCTCACTCTGACCATCAGCTGCTATGCTTCTCCTTCTTCCCCATTACTCTTCCTATAAGCAGATATTAATATACCTGTCCTCCTAATTGAAACCTCCACTTTATCTCCCCTTTTCTATGTCTTCTTGAACCCTATCACCCCTTCCAGACTCTGACTCAGTTTCCTCCTTACAGACACATTCCTTTCCTCACTTTTCTCATTCACGAACCTCAAACTCAATCTTCTAACCTGAAAGATTTTTTTGCCCTGCTACCTAGTTATCAGATTTGTAGTGCAGCAAGCCATAATGCAGGTCAAATGCAGTAAAGTACAGTAATTTTTAGTATTTTAGGAGCAAGTTCAAGAGTGAGTATACAGTACAATGCGGCAAAAATGGTCTGGATGCATCAGTCATAAACTCCACTGGCGGTCAGCAGTAACTAAAAAGTAAGCAATATGTTCCTGCACGATTGCTTGGTGATGTACACAAATAAGCCACCATGGCGAGGCCTTACTGCACAGAGATCCGTGAGCATGAAACGAGAAAAGCGTGTCTAGCTGAATGGCACCATATAAAACTCTCAATTCAAGTCAAGTCAAGTCGGCTTTTATTGTCATTTCAACCATATACAGTTCAGTACACAGTGAAACAAAACAACGTTCCTCCAGGACCAAGGTGCTACATACATGCAACGACATAAATGAACAACACAACATAAATTAACAACGCAGATTTTACATTTTTAAGTTAACGGCAGGAGGGTGAAGAGTGAGTGTGAGGGGTGTGTCCGGTCAGCCCCAATGCTGGTGGCTTTGCGGGTGCAGCGTGTGGTGTAAATGTCTTCGATAGAAGGGAGAGAGACTCCAATGATCTTCTCAGCTCCTCACTATCCGCTGTAGGGACTTGCGGTCTGATATGAGTGGTCGCTCCGTGTCCTCCTGAAGTCAACAATCATCTCTTTTGTCTTATCGACGTTCAGAGACAGGTTGTTGTCTTTACACCAGTCCGTTAGTCTCCGCACTTCCTCTCTGTACGGTGACTTGTCGTTCTTGCTGATGAGACCCACCACGGTCGTGTCATCAGCGAACTTGATGATATAATTGGAGCTGTGTGTCGCTACACAATCATGAGTCAGCAGTGTGAACAGCTGAGGGACTGGGGGGCCCCAGTGCTCAGTGTGGTGGTGCTGGAGGTGTAGTTTTCACCTGAGCGCACCAATGTGAAAACAATAACTTAACAGTCTGTAGATTCACACAGAGTAGTCCACTGTATTGGCTGGTGGTCCATTTTATTGTCCAGGGAGGAGACAAGGTAGAGCAGGATGGATGCTTATTTTTACCTGGCATGGGCTACCGTCTGCTTACTGCTCTTCTACTTCTCACACACTGTGTGCGACGTTCCCTCCCCTGGCCACCAGCATCACCAAATCATATGGCTTCTGCAGCAGATTATCATGCAGATTAGCCTTTTTTCCCTGTAAAGTAACAATGTGGTAAAGTGGTAAACATAAACCTGTTGTCCAAGTGTGATAAAAACTGCAGAAGGAAGTCAGGCAAAATAATCAACTGTCTCTTGATCTCACACAGCTTAACCTCAAGATCCTAAACAGTCTGGCTTAAGAGAATGGCACATTCCACAAAGACTGCCCTTGTGTCCTCATCCTCCCTAACCTTTCAGGAGCATTTGACTCAGTCTTGCAAAACCGAACTTCTGTCCATCCTAGGTGATTCATCACCCTGTCATGATCTTATGATTTCCCTGGACAACACTCAGATTACTCTTTCAGTCACTGCCTGCAACCTTGTCCTTTTCCCCTCACATTGCTAACCTGACACGCTCATGCTGATTTCTTCTCTATAACATCAGAAGGATTTGACCATTTCTCTCCAAACAGGCTGCTCAGGCGCCTGTTCAGTCCCTTGTTATTTCAAGATTGGACTACTATTGGCAGGTCTGCTTCTCTGTGTCATTCAACACTTCCAAATGTCCAGAATGCAGGTGCATCACTTGTTTTCAATCTTCTAAAATTCTCTCTCACATCTTTCATTGCTACATTCCCTTCACTGACTTCCTGTAGAATTAATCTTATAGATGTCTGGGCTGTTAAGTCATCATCTCATACACACACAAACAATGTTTAAGATTGATGGCACTTTTACAAAATAAACTAATGAACCACTAAGGATGTATTTATTGATTGAGACTTCAAAACACCAAAATTGCTTTGAATAAGGGTGTCTGCCAAATATCGCAAATTTCTTTTCCATTTAATCTTTATCTATACTCCACCTGTTTTTATTACCTCTCCTGCTCATAGCACTTTTAACATAACACTGCTCCAACTCTGTTGAGCTCAGTCAGATCCCATTGTAATGAACAATCATACATTCACCATTTGTGACGTTACCTACTTTGCCAACTGCACAGCATCCTGAACTGCTGTGAAACAAGCACACGTCCCATTACAAGTGGTTGCACCCTGTGCAAACTGACACTAAAATATTTGCTCGTCCACAATAAAAATAAAATAAATAATAAATAACTACAATAGTTAATCAGTTGTCTAACACTATGTGTAAATCAAATATAAGCTGATTCTATTTCATGATGATCTACAGTATTTCTACTTTTATAATCATAATGAAACGTCTTTCATTTATCGTGAGAGACTTTAAGGTGCATCACCTTTAAATCAGGAAAATTAAGATGTTGATGTGATATAGGGATGGGGTGGAGCTACCAGAGTATGCAGAGTTCTAACAGAAAACGTAAAGGTCACCAAGGTACTATCAGAGAATGTGTGTTGTAGAGAAGGGTTTATTATTAGTGTGTGTGTGTGTTGTACAGAAAGAGAATGTCTAAGAATGTACACTCAAAGTGCGTCTGTTTGTTTCATAGACAAGGCGTATGTTATTCAAGATTCAAAGAACTTTATTAATTCCAGAGGGAAATTGCTTATTCTTGGTTACAGTTGCTTGTGATCAAGTAGAAAGGAAAAGTAATAAATAACAACAAAGAAAAAAATTTTTAATAAAATATAAAGAGTCTTAAAACAGTAAGTACCATATTGCATATAGTCCTAAAACCGTACCATATTGCACACTAAACTTTTGAATACCTTAAATGAATATAATAAATATGTCAATATGACATTATTGCACACTAAGTTAACCCAAGAGCATTTGAAAATATTGCACACTAATCTAATATGTACATATGTAATATTGTGTTACATATTTTATTGAGATTTAATATTGCAATTGTCATATTATTAATACAGGTAAGTATTATTGCCCTATTGTGTTACTGTCACTGTCAGTGAATACCCACATAGTGTATGAGTTACAGAGAAGAGTTGTATAATTTTATTGCCATGGGAGAAAAGATCTCATGTGACGCTTTGTGGAACACTTGATGGTAATCAGTCTCTGGCTGAAATTGCTCCTCTAGTCAGAGAAAACACTTCATAGCGGGTGAGAAGGATTGTTCAAAATGGATTGTACTTTGGCCAGAATTCTCCTCTTTGCTACTACATCCACAGAGTCAAGCTCCATGCATAGCACAGATCCAGCCTTTTTAATAACCTTGTCCAGTCTGTTCCTATCAGACACCTTTATGTTACAGCCCCAACAGACCACTGCGTAAAAAGACGACACTCAAATGGTGTTACAGACGTTAAAAGACCTGAGCCTTAGAAGAAAATACAACCGGCTCTGTCCTTTCTTGTAGAGTGCCGTTGTGTTGAGTGACCAGTCGAGTTTGTTATCCAGATGAACTCCCAGATATTTGTATTCTGAGACCATGTCCACTGTCTCCCCCTTGACAGATATAGGAGTCGCAGGGGTCTTGCTTCTCCTGAAGTCAACCACCATCTCCTTTGTTTTCCTGATGTTGAGTTGTAGGTGATTACGCTCACACCAGGAAACGAAGTCGTCTACTACAAACAGGTACTCAGAGGTGTCACCATCCTTTATACATCCAAAAATCACAGAATCGTCAGAGAACTTAGATGTAGATGGCATAACTCTGAGTTATATCTAAAGTCAGATGTATAGAGGGTAAAAAGAAACGGAGACAATACAGTCCCCTGGGGAGCTTCGATGTTGCAGATCACAGTCTCAGACACACAGTTCTGTACGCCATACTGGGGACGGCAGGTCAGATAGTCCATAATCCAGGAAACCAAGCAGGTGTCAATGTTTATGTTCATTAGTTTCTCCCCCAGTGCTGCAGGTTGGATGGTGTTGAAGGCACTGGAGAAGTCAAGGAACATCATCCTTACGATGGTCCCAGGCTTTGTCGAGGTGAGAGTAGGTTCGCTGGAGCAGGTGTATTATGGCGTCCCCTACTCCCATGAAAGGCTGATAGGCAAACTGAAGAGGGTCCAGAGAGGACTTCCCCAGGGGACGAAGTGTATCCAGGATCAGTCTCTCAAACACCTTCATAATGTGCGATGTCAAAGCAACAGGCCTGTAGTCAATCAGGGCACAAGGGCGTGGTATTTTGGGGACCGGTGCATGATGTTTTCCAAAATGCAGGGAATTTCTGTAGAGACATACTTAGGCTAAAGAGGTACTGGAGGATACCACATAGTTGGGGAGCACAAGATTTCAGGACTCTAGGATTGATCTTGTCTGGACCTACAGCTTTTATAAGGCTGAGCTTGCTCAGGCCATGTTTGACCTGATCCACTGAGATATTGATTGGGGGGAGTGCAGGAGTAGTGACTGTTTTCTGTGTAGGGGAGGATGTGGGAGCAGGAAAATGTGGATTGAGACTGGAGTCGGGGAAGTATGAGACATAGGGACATCAAATCTATTAAAGAAAGCGTTGAGATCGTTTGCACGTTCCACATTTCCTTCAATAACCTGTCCGCCTGTCTTATAGCCAGTGATGCTCCTCATGCCCCTCCACACTTCTCTCGTGTTGTTCTGTTTCAGCCTTTGTTCTAGTTTTTTCCTGTATGACTCTTTCCCCTCTTTGATTTGCCAGTACAGAAAGTCTCTGAAAAAAATCCATCAGACTGCATTCACAGAAGATGTTTTCAGTCCTTAACAAAGCGACCAACTCGTCCATCTTATTGTCTAGAGATCTCACGTTGCCCATGATAACATACGGCTTGTACTTTCTCATCCTTTCCTTATACTCAGCTCGTCTCTCTTCAACTTTACCTCCTCTGCGCCAATATCTTCCACCTCTGCATCCTCTTGTCGTTCTCCTCCTTATCTCATCCAGAATTAAGTGTCCAATACAGAATCGGATCTCTAATGCTGGCCGGCTTTAGTGCGATCAGCCGTTCCCAGGGGTAAACGAAAGGACCGGCTCCTTGCTGTTGTGCGCTGATCACCCGGAGCACCGAGAACATAATTAACATTGCGTAACTTAGAACAATAACACTTTCAAAACGCATGGTTTGAAAGGGCAACCTTACTGGTTAAATACAAAATAAAGTTATAAATAAATGATAGAAGGAAAGTATAATAAAAATCGCTCGTGCATGCGCTATTGGCTCCATATTAGTGGGTATATATATATATTGTGTGTGTGTGTGTGTGTGTGTGTGTGTGTGTGTGTGTGTGTGTGTGTGTGTGTGTGTGTTGTTGAGAAGGAGAAGGAGTGTGTAATTAATGTGTACACTCAGTGTGTGTGTGTTGTAGAAAAGGAGTAGGTTATTAGTGTATACATTCAGAGTGTGTGTGTGTGTGTGTGTGTGTGTTGTAATGAAAGTGTATGTATACTCAGAGTGTGTGTGTTGTAATGAAGGAGTGTGTTAATGTGTCCACTATCAAAGCATTTGGTGTAATAAAAGTGTTACACCAAATGCTTTGATGTGTGTGTGTGTGTATTTGTGTTTGTGTGTGTGTGTGTGTGTGTGTTATAGTTACAGTAACAAATCACACTTTACCTTTCCGCTCCAGAGTCTTTCTGCCATAAGACACATACTTATTTAACCACTCGACACAGGTGTTCTCCAGGTAGCACTTCATGTAATTAGCATCAGCTCCTGTTTTATCCCACTTGTTCTTGGTGATCAGAGCCTGAGGTTTCGGAGCGATCCAGGTCAGAGTCTTCAGATCAAAGCTGATGAAATCTTCTCCATCATAACCGTACTGTGTGTATCCTCTAACAGTGCCGTCATCATTCAGCTCACAGCCGTACATCTGCTGCACTGTGTGAACTCCTGAAGGCGCGCACACACACACACACACACACACACACACACACACACACACACACACACACACACAGTTGAGTTTGATTAGGTTCAGCTGCGCTCTCCTTTTACAACCTTCGCTAAAACATCACATCACACCTCACATATTCTCATACATTCATATACTCTTCATGTTTGTGTACATTTATATACAGAGGCAGGAAAACATATGTGAACCTTTTGGAATTGTATGGTTTTCTGCATTAATTTGTCATAAAATGTGATCTGAGCTTTATCTAAGTCAAGAGTATTGACAAATAAATACTAAAATAACAACACATAAAAATTTCTGATCTTTTATGTCTTTATTGTTGTTAGCATACCTGGAGACTTGTTAAGAAAATGAGTTTAAAGGTGTGGACTAGACAAAGATTTGAAGGAAAGGAAAGGAAACACAAAGGAAGCAGCTGCCTACTAAAAGAACACTGCTGCACACCTCAAGTTTGTGAAAGAGAACGTTGACACTCCACAGCATATGAGTGGCAAAATGTTTTGTGCACTGATGAATCTATGATTCTTTGCTGCATCAGGGTGTGACCAGTTTGCAGTTATAGAGGGGAAGATGAATTCCCAAGTGTATCTAAAAAGTCTTCAGGATGATGTGAGAATGTCTGTACATCAGCTAAACCTCTGTGGAAGTCGAGTGATGCAACAGGACAAAGACTCAAAACACCAAAACAAGTTCACAACAGAACGGCTTCAGAAAAACTAACTCCTTCTTCTTGAGCGGCCGAGTCAGAGTCCAGACCTCAAACCTATAGAGACGATGTGGAATGAGTTGAAGGAACTCAGACACATGAAACGTCCAGAGAATATGACCAAGCTAAAGCAGTTCTGCCAGGAAGAACGGGCTAAAATTCCTCCTGGACTATGTGCAGGTCTGATCCACAACTACAGCAAGTGTCTGGATGAGGTTATTGCTCCAAGGTGGCAGGGTCAACCAGTTATTAACTCCAAGGGTTCACTTTCCACTATTCTGAATGTTGAATTAGTGTGTTCAATAAAGACATGAAAGATCTGAATTTTTTTGTGTTATTATTTTAGACACATTATATTTGTCTTCACTTAGATAAAGATCAGATCACATTTTATGACAAATTTATGCAGAAAACCATGAAATTCCCAAAGGTTTTCATACTTCATTATTGCCGCTGTATGTGTCCTAAGAAAAGCCCTGAACGCTTCACACTATGTATACAGTTGTTTGTGTTGTATTAATTAGAACGGACTTCTATCCATCTGTCTCCCAACACATTTTGCAATTTCTATATTATTATACTTCTTGTCAATAGAGTATGGTGCATAATCAAAACTATGATTATCATAAAGGCATTCAAAAACTTAAGATTAGAGTCCTGTGGAGACTCAAAATCCAAAAGTTTATCCTCCAAAATGTTCTGCTGTGATTCCAGTGTGAGTATTTAAACTTTCAGAGTATTAACATCATCTTCAGCATTAGTGATTCACAGCTCCACTTGTGATACTCATTCACAAGTAAGGGTACAATTACTATTAATTAAATTTATCTCCTTCTCATGTTCTCTACTGCCACCATGATTTCAAAGTTTAACAGTTTAACTTCACACAACTCTGATTTCATACAATGTCAGACAAAACAAGAGCTGAAATAATAGTCGTAAAAGTATAAAACCTTATTAAATTACATGGTTTTATGATTAATGGTGTGTGGAGTTTGGTATAACATATGAATTTGGCATTTGAAATTACAAATCAGAATTTTTTTTTTTAAATGAAAAGAATTACAAAGTACAGCGAGTAACACGGTTTGCGAGTGTTCCACAAGACAAGCAAGTTTTAAAATAAATTTTGACTTGAAAAAACGAGCAAGTCTCAGTTTACGAGTACCGAGTATCATGTATCACACTTGCGCTTCTTGTTTTGACACCGAGCGTCACGTGATCACTAAAAATGGTTTTTCTCTCGCACACGCTGCGGAATTGTGGGTAATCGTCTCCCCTGCTGAGTCTTAGTGCTCGTCTCTTACTGGTATAATCAACATGCATGCACGTGTGTACTGTTTACTATAACACTGAGCCTCGGTTATTGCAAGTCTGGATGAAACTCTGCATCCTGGTAAAAAAAAGTATGGGGTGAGGATCAAATGCTGGAGAAATAGGTGCATCTGATTGCATCAGTTTCCAGGGCAGATGGGAAGGTATGTTTAGTGAAGTGGTATGACAACAAATAAATTGTTCATACTTTTCACTTTTCATGCTTAAGAGTCAGGAGACACCTGCCAGCAGTGGTCCAAGAGGTGTTGACAAACAATATGTGACTCACACAGTCAAGCATTCTGTGTGGAAAAGTAAAAAATTGTTGCGAGTTACAATTGGTGAGTTACAACTGAATAAGTGACTGAACCAAGAACTGGACAATCCAAATACTGATGCACTTCACGGATCTGGCTTTAGCTAACAACTAGCTATTGTATCAGCAACAATTAATGTGGTCCACAAAGAATAATGCATTCCTTAAGTTTCAAATAACATTGGCTCAGGCATACAGTATCTGAGAAATAGCAATATCAGGTCACTCCAGTACCCTATGTCTCTGTCCACACAACTTGTGCTAAACTTTTTCCAGAGATGAGGAAGCTGGATGTGCTGCACAGAAAAATTATGTTCATGGAAATATCACGTGTGCTGTGTGACATGCAATGTGTTCCTATGCCTGCAAACTGAACATTTTGCACCTTTTCACACAGGTCAATACAGCAGGTGTGACACACACAAACATACACACACAATGGTCACCTGGACACACATGCACACAACTCTCTCTCTCTCTTTCTCTCTCTCAAGATAATACACAAACATGCACAGTTCTTTTTTCCTATAGAAAAAGGGACATTCTTTAGTTGTTCTTGAGGAAGTAGGAAAAGGTTATATAGTTACAAAACATTTAATGTGTGTGTTTTGTGTGCATGTTTGTGTTTGTGTGTGTTTACCTTTAGTCTGATTAAAGCGCTGCATTGCTATAGCCACATCTTCTTTGAAGGTTTCCTGAAAACCCTGTAGATTCTGTGTCTCTCTTTCCCAGTAATAATGATCATCATGAGTGACATTCTGTATCCACTCTGTCTTTGGCGTCGCCTTCCTGATGTTACTGTCATAATACACAAACTCCTCTCCATCCACCAGACCCACAGAGGTGAATTCTGGGAAAGTTATTCCTGGTGTAACTCCAGTGTAGAGGTACTGCAGAGAGTGTGTGACTGTAACAGTGTAAAATCACAAATTAATACATACTGTATGCACATTGAAACACACACACATTATTGTTATAATTGTATTTTAAAGTTATTTTATAACAGAGAAAAATAGTACAGTGCATGTAAAAGTCTCTTCTATGGAAGACACTATAAGAGAAGTTAAAAATATTTTAATTCTGTAATGTTTATGATTTATACACTTTACCCTGCCTCATGCTACTCACTCACTCACACTCATCATCTATAGCGCTTAATCCTGTCACGGGGGGCCTGGAGCCTATCCCAGGAGACATAGGGCACAAGGTGGGGTACACCATGGACAGGGTGCCAATCCATCACAGGGCACAGACACACACACACACAAACACACACTACAAGCCTAATCTGCAGATCTTTGGACTGTGGGAGGAAACCGGAGTACCCGGAGGAAACCCACCAAGCACGGGGAGAACATACAAACTCCATGCACGCAGAGACGGAAACTGTACGACTAAAATCTAAAATCGGCTTTGACCACTAGTGTTTAACATAACACATTACAGCAGGCCTGAGGGGGAAGTTGATCAACAGCAGCCGCAGTAAATAATAAACACAACTTTACTAAACAGTTACAGGATAAAACGACAAAAATTTTTTTTACAATTAATATGATAAGATTTGTATTTAAGCTGCGCAGGTAGTTTTGTTAGAATTGCGACGATGAATATTTAAATAAGGAGTGATGTTACTTGGCATAAATGACTCTTACAGTTGTAAAAAGAGAATACTACTACTACTACTACTAATAATAATAATAATAACAACAACAACAACAACTTTTTAGATGCAGCTATTCAATTAATTAATTTTTTTTAACCTATCAGATCTTCACTATATCACAGCCTGAGTGTAAAACATTTATATATTATAGAGTAAATAAATATAATAAAGAGAGTAAACATTACAGAACTCACCTGCTGATGAGAGATGAAGAGAAACTGTGAGGAAAATCAGAGCTTCCATAACTGTACTGCAGCAACACATCTCTCAGTATAAACTCTGATCCGATTAGAGAGAAAAATAACAATAATCTCTTATTTACTGATTTAAATCTGTCTTACACTTAACTCTTTTTAACTATACGGTGTATTAATTAACTCTCTTACGTATGCGTAACTTTTTAAAAAGTTCCTAAACCCAGTTTAACGCGGGTTAAGTTTACAAAACGACAGATCTTCTTCTTGTTGTTGTATTTCCTGTAGTGCGGGGGGAGGAGTCGGAGCTCTGACCAACCAGAATTGAGGATTCAGTCGCGTCACTCATTTCTAAGGAAAACTGAGCGGTGCAGGTTTATACCGAAAGTAAATGTGGAATGTGACGGCAGTTTATGATCATGAAGCTCAATTATTTTTAATACATTTCAAATACAAGGACGTTGAACATACCGATTCTTATTCTGATGATAATTCTTATATATATATATATATAAGAATTATCA